>JAGDQP010018997.1:0-16745 GCA_022664845.1 Lepisma saccharinum
CTCTGAAGCACTAATGAATTTTCAGTGGTGCTGTTAAAATGAAACTTCAAGGGTTTTACGTTAGTTGATTATTATATCATCTGTCAAGACAAGTGCAATAACACGTCGTTTTGAGCTCGAAAACAGTTTCTCAATACTTCATTGAATAACATTAGTAATATAAACGTATTGTACAATAATATTCATTTTATTTTAGTACATTTTTAGGGGCATAATTGTTAATAACTCAGCAACTATTTTTCAAGTTGACTACAGCTCATAAGGAATATATGAAAATATCGAATCATTGCTGGAACTTAAGTAAAAAAAGCTATCCTAATGCTGTAGTTTGTTGTTTGTGCTTTTAATCTAATAAAGTAGAATTTGCGTTTTGTTTACCAAATTCAATGCATTTTTTGTAGAATAGAACTTTTGTATGACGTAGTTCATTAAGTATCTTTGCAAATAACTCGCACGATATGACTGCTAGTTGAGCATTGATAGTTCGCAATTTATTGTAGATTAGAACACATGGATACTAATACAAGGATATCAGGTGATTATAAAGTTCACAAACTCTTCCTAATGATTGTTAATCAAACCGAACAAGTTCAAAAGTCAATTTGGCTGTAACATTTTAACAATCGTAATTAAATGAACATCATTTTACTAATACAATACAACTCTGAAGGAAATGAATGAACTGTACACGATTTGCGATGAAAGTACTACAGCGAATTACCCTTGAGAGTATCAACTCTGAAGCACTAATGAATTTTCAGTGGTGCTATTAAAATGAAATTTTTGGTGTTTTATGTTAGTTGATTATTATATCATCTGACAAGACAAGTGCAATAACACGTCGTTTTGAGCTCGAAAACAGTTTCTCAATACTTCATTGAATAAGATTAGTAATATAAACGCATTGTACAAAATATTCATTTTAGTTTAGTACATTTTTAGGGGCATAATTGTTAATAACTCAGCAACTATTGTTTCAAGTTGCCTACAACTCATAAGAAATATATGAAATTATCGAATTATTGCTGGAACGTAAGTAAAAAACTACCCTAAAGCTGTAGTTTGTTGTCTGTGCATTTAATCTAATAAAGTTGAAATTGCGTTTTGTTTACCAAATTCAATGCATTTTTTGTAGAATAGAACTTTTGTATGAATTAGTTCATTAAGTATCTTTGCAAATAACTCGCACGATATGACTGCTAGTTGAGCATTGATAGTTCGCAATTTATTGTAGATTAGAACACATGGATACTAATACAAGGATATCAGGTGATTATAAAGATCACAAACTCTTCCTAATGATTGTTAATCAAACCGAACAAGTTCAAAAGTCAATTTGGCTGTAACATTTTAACAATCGTAATTAAATGAACATCATTTTACTAATACAATAGCACTCTGAAGGAAATGAATGAACTGTACACGATTTGCGATGAAAGTACTACAGCGAATTACCACTGAGAGCATTAATTTTGCAGCACTAGTGAACTTTCCGTGATGCTATTAAAATAAAATTTATGGTGTTTTATGTTAGTTGATTATTATATCATCTGACAAAACAAGTGCAATAACACGTCGTTTTGAGCTCGAAAACAGTTTCTCAATACTTCATTGAATAACATTAGTAATATAAACGCATTGTACAACAATACTAATTTTATTTTAGTACATTTTTAGGGGCATAATTGTTAATAACCCAGCAACTATTGTTTCAAGTTGACTACAACTTATAAGGATTATACGAAATTATGGAATTTCTGCTGGAACGTAAGTAAAAAAATCATAATAATGATTTAGTTTGTGCTTTAAAGCTAATAAAGTTGAAATTGCGTTTTGTTTACCAAATTCAATGCATTTTTTGTAGAATGGAACTTTTGTATGACGTAGTTCATTAAGTATCTTTGCAAATAACTCGAACGATATGACTGCTAGTTGAGTATTGATAGTTTCGCAATGTATTGTTGATTAGAACACATAGATACTAATACAAGGATATCAGGTGATTATAAAGATCACAAACTCTTCTTAATGATTGATAAATCAAACCGAGAATGTTCCAAAGTCAATTTAACTCTAACATTTTAACGAACATAATTAAACGAAAATAATCTTATTAATACAAAATTACTCGGATGGAAATGAATGAACTGTACACGATTTGCGGTGAAAGCACTACAGCGAATTAAAGCTGAGAGCATCAATTTTGCAGCACTAATGAACTTTCCGTGATGCTATTAAAATGAAATTTATGGTGTTTTATGTTAGTTGATTATTATATCATCTGACAAGACAAGTGCAATAACACGTCGTTTTGAGCTCGAAAACAGTTTCTCAATACTTCATTGAATAACATTGGTAATATAAACGCATTGTACAACAATATTCATTTTATTTTAGTACACTTTTAGGGGCATAATTGTTAATAACTCAGCAACTATTGTTTCAAGTTGCGTACAACTCATAAGAAATGTATGTAATTATCGAATCATTGCTGGAACGTAAGTAAAAAAGCTATCCTAATGTTGTAGCTTTTTGTTTGTGCTTTTAATCTCATAAAGTAGAATTTGCGTTTTGTTTACCAAATTGAATGCATTTTTTGTAGAATAGAACTTTTGTATGAATTAGTTAATTAAGTATCTTTGCAAATAACTCGAACGATATGACTGCTAGTTGAGCATTGATAGTTTCGCAATGTATTGTAGATTAGAACTCATGGATACTAATACAAGGATATCAGGTGATTATAAAGATCACAAACTCTTCCTAATGATTGTTAATCAAACCGAACAAGTTCCAAAGTCAATTTACCTCTAACATTTTAACAATCGTAATTAAAAGAACATCATTTTACTAATACAATAGGACTCTGAAGGAAATGAATGAACTGTAGACGATTTGCGATGAAAGTACTACAGCGAATTACCCCTGAGACCATCAACTCTGAAGCACTAATGAATTTTCAGTGGTGCTATTAAAATGAAATTGATGGTGCTTTATGTTAGTTGTTTATTATATCATCTGACATGACAAGTGCAATATCACGTCGTTTTGAGCTCGAAAACAGTTTCTCAACACTTCATTGAATAAGATTAGTAATATAAACGCATTGTACAACAATATTCATTTTATTTTAGTACATTTTTAGGGGCATAATTGTTAGTAACTCAGCAACTATTGTTTCAAGTTGACTACAACTCATAAGGAATATATCAAATTATCGAATCATTGCTGAAACGTAAGTAAAAAAGCTATCCTAATGCTGTAATTTGTTGTTTGTGCTTTTAATCTAGTAATGTTGAAATTGCGTTTTGTTTAAAAAATTCAATGCATTTTTTGTAGAATAGAACTTTTGTATGACGTAGTTTATTAAGTATCTTTGCAAATAACTCGAACGATATGACTGCTAGTTGAGAATTGATAGTTTCGCAATGTATTGTAGATTAGAACACATAGATACTAATACAAGGATATCAGGTGATTATAAAGATCACATACTTCCTAGTGATTTAATACAAACCGAAAATGTTCCAAACTCAATTTAACTGTAACATTTTAAAAAAACATAATTAAACGAACTTCATCTTACTAGTACAAAAGGACTCGGAAGGAAAAGTAAGAACTGTACACGATTCGCGATGAAAGTACTACAGCGAATTACCCCTGAGAGCATCAACTCTGAAGCACTAATGAATTTGGAGTGGTCCTATTAAAATGAAACTTCTGGTGTTTGTTTTAGCTAACTATTATATCATCTGACAAGACAAAGGCAATAGAATGTCGTTTTGAACTCTAAAACAGTTTCTCTATACTTCATTGAACAACATTAGTAATATAAACGCATTGTACAACAATATTTATTTTATTTTAGTATATTTTTACGGGCATAATTGTTAATAACCCAGCAACTATTCTTTAAACTTGACTAGAACTGATAAAGTATATATGAAATTATCGAATTTCTGCTGGAACGTAAGTAAAAAAGCTATCCTAATGCTGTAGTTTGTTGTTTGTGCTTTTAAGCTAATAAAGTTGAAACTGCGTTTTGTTTACCAAATTCAATGCTTTTTAGTAGAATAGAAATCTTGTATGACGTAGTTCATTAAGTATCTTTGGAAATAACTCGAACGATATGAGTGCTGGTTGAGCATTGATAGTTTCGCAATGTACTGTAGATTAGAACACATGGATACTAATAGAGGGATATTAGTTGATTATAAAGATCACAAACTCTTCCTAATGATTGTTAATCAAACCAAGAAAATTCCAAAGTCAATTTAACAGTAACATTTTAACAAACAAAATTAAATGAACATCATTTTACTAATACAAAATGACTCGGAAGGAGATGAATGAACTCTTCACGATTTGCGGTGAAAGTACTATAACGAATTAGCGCTGAGAGCATCAACTTCGCAGCACTAATGAATTTTCAGTGGTGGTATTAAAATGAAACTTCTGGTGTTTTATTTTAGTTAATTATTATATCATCTGACAAGAGAAGTGCAATGCAACGTCGTTTTGAGCTCGAAATCAAGCTGTTTCTCAATACTTCATTGAATAACGTTAGTACTATAAGAGCGTTGTACAACAATATTTATTTTGTTGTAGCGCAAATTTTTTAATCACCCGGGAACGATTCTTTCAATTTTATTTCTCGCCACGGAAACTCTTTTCAAAATAAAATATCTTTGCTCCTTTTCCTTTCATGCCGACCTAGTTATTTTGGGTTTTTATTTCTGTTTATTGTAAGCACCATTATTTTTGCTTTTGCAACTGCCTTTATTCTTTTCCATTGTTGATCATTAAGTAAACAACAATATATTTTTAAATCCACCATCACAATCACTGCAAGACCGTGAACAGGAAATATGTCTTCGAAATCATTGGAAAGGTCTGTATGAACTGCTTTCTCATTTACCGCCAAACACATTAACAGGCCATCAGAACCTCCTACCTCTTCCATCTCCATGTATAGTCCAACTCCTTCAGGAAACATTTCATCCGCTACAACGGTAGGCTTCATGTTAGCGGTTACCTGCTTATAATTATGGAAAGGGACAAACGTTCCGTCAAATATATCAAAATTACAGTAGGAATATCTCATCTAATTCCTTCCCTTTGGGTATGGCTCCCTGGATTGAAGCTACATTACCTCTTTGAATTGCCATGCTTATTCTTTGGATAAGAAAGGTGCTTGCTCTCTCATCACCAGATGATTGTGTGATACGCTTACCTATTTCTTTTATGAAGTTGAGGCCTTCTTTTCCCCATGAACCACTAGATTCGATAGCAATGGGTATGAAATGGTACTTCTGTGCAAGATTATTATATTTTCTTCTTTTTTCCGCTTCTTTTCGACTGGCGATGTTTCCTGCCTGGATTGAGGAAAAAGGGAGGTTGGAAGGAGCGAACGTGTCTGAGCAAGTGAAGTCCCAAATTAATGGTTTGCCTCTCTTCCAGGGTAACAGAGTCATCCCATCTGGTCTTTTACCGTCTGTTCTGCTACATCCAGTAGGTTCTCGTACTGCAGGAATGCCAGCTGAGATTAGTGCTCTCAATATAATGTCATTAACATTCGCCTACCTGCGCTCTTTGAACAAGAAAGGCCATGTAATCCTATTTTATTTACTTCTGTTTTACATGCCTGACATTTGTGACTTTCACAAATATCTGCACCCAGGCGAATTCCAACTGCTATTCGGAAACTTTCATTGCTTAGGTGAAGGCCGAAAGGGGGCGAAGGTAGAGGTTTTAGCCAAGCACGTGCTTCGAAGGAAGACGCGGCAATTATTCTGGCTTTGTCCTCTAAGTTTTCTGCAGTCTGGAGTAAGAACGAGAGGTGTGATTTGATAATGGGCTCATCCCATGTAAATTGCTTTGATCTAGTATCGAGTTCGGGCAAGAATGATCCAACTAATAATGACCAATTTGAAGAGCAAGTCTCAATCTCAGAATCCCCATGAGAACTGATATCATTTTGGAGAAGTGATTCTATCAGGCATCGGGAACCATAGAATGACGCCAAAAAGGCGGGAATAGCCAAATCTAAGGCGCGACGAATGCCTAGTCCTCCAAAATTGACAGGGAGAGAAGCCTGAAGCCATGTGTGGTCAGGAAGGAAACAATTTAGGATGGATTCTAAACCAGATTTAATGGTGTTATCGTAACGTTCAAGTAGATCTTCTTCTCTCGAAGAAGGCGAACAACGCAGAAAATATAATAACCTTGGTATGGTAAAAGAAGATCTTAGTAAATAAAATGCTGAGTGAGCAGAAATCGATGAAAGACGTGAAAAGTACGTTTCAAGTTTGGCTATTTTCCCAATTAATAAGGATCTCCTTGCTTCAGTAGAGAGGGCAGCACCTAGAAGAAAAGCATTTGACGGAGACATTAATTGAATGCCTGGAGCCACTTCGTTGAACATTGTGAGAAGTGCGTGTGTGTGTTCGATTGTAGTTTCTAAAAAGCCAATCCCACATTTAGAAAAATTAAGGTCAAGTCCAATTGTAATTGCCTTCTTATGGATATCCTTTAATGTATTTAATATAGTATCCGGGTCTCCAGCTATGGTTCCGTCGTCTAAGTACCATATATTCAAGTCAGTGTTGATATTATTGACAATAGGTTGAAGAGTCATTGCAAATAATGCAGGTCCTAAAGGGTCCCCCTGCTGTACTCCTCTTTGAGATAATATAATATCCTTACCATAAAATAAATAGCTGGCTTGAGCATAACTTTGAAACACATATGGATAGATAGAAGGAAAATTATCCTTGACAACTGTGAGCATTGCCTGCCTGTCTAATTCATTAAAAGCATTTTTGAAGTCAATCTTAAGGAAGGCTTTAGGCTTCTGGTGAGGGTATGAATAATATATGCGTGCAGTATGTGCAGCAGCTTCTGCTCCATGCTGAATGCCTACTCCAAGTTGGTGTGGAGAAAGGTGCTGAATTAGCTGATTTTTAATTCTTCCGCAAATAATTTTAGAAGAAAGTCTTCTCCATGTGTTCCCTATAGCGATGGGTCTAATACCTCCACATTTCTTTTTCAGTGCTATAAGAGAAGCCCCGAAGAAAAATGGCCGTATTGCTATAGGCACTTCTCCTGATAAGATCATAGAAAGAAAATCACAAATACCCTTGGTAAGGCGATCTTTAGAGTCGTGAATATTATAAAGAATTAAATCTTTGAGGATTGAAGGACGCATGCTGTCTATCCCTCCAGCCGAACCAGTAGGGAATGATTTAAGCGCCTTAAGTAACTCATTGGACGTAACTTTATTGACATCAATAGTATGATCTATTAAGTTAGGAGGAGCAAATGCATAAGGGTGCGGAGGATGTTTTTCTTTTAAGGCCGTTAAAATGGTGGGGTCTGATGGAGCGAAGCTGTCTTCAGAAATTAGATGTCTGACAGCACCATGTATGTCGCCATCAGAAAGTTTGTTCTCAATATGCTTGATCAAGACATCGTTGGATGATTTGTTAACAGTTTTATTATGTTTGTATTTGTTGGGCAGGACAGTCATTGGATTAGTTATATCATCATGAGAACTACTGGACCAAAGTTGAATTCTCTGTTTCACCCATGAAGTGAGATTAGAGATTTTTGCAGATTTTAAAGGCATGTTGAGAGTGATGTATGGGAAAAATAAAAGTTCGATCCAGTGTTCCATATTATTAGATGTGACAATCTTCTGAAGGATTTCAATAAGAGCCTCAGCCATAGCATTTCTCGCTCCTCGAGGAACTCTTCGCAGAATGGGCACTGATGACTTAAGCCTTCCCAAACTATCAATGATTTTAGAACTTTGACCTGGAATACTGCTACCTGAAATCAAGTCGTGAGCAAAGGAAATTTGATTAGGTGAACAATATTTAGCGCTAGGCACAGATGCTCTCTTTTCCTTGGTAGTGTCATTATGGCATTTACCGTTGTGTATCATTAGTCCTCTAGAATTAAGAAAATGTTTATTACATTTTGAGCAGAGGAAATCCCTGGAATTAAAACTGACTCTAGCAGAAGAGCAGGACATATGATGAACTTGATTATTCATTGTTATTTCATTGTTAAAATAATTTATGTTTAAACTTGGTAAATATTTCTATTGTTAAAGAATTCAAATTCTTTAACGAACAATAACTGAAAATTGCTTTCTTCAACATCACACAAAACATGAAGTGAACAAAATCGCATCCAATAGGAGCGAATCCATGTCGCTTCACAGAGCACTTACGTAGGGCAAGACACCACACCAAAAGGAAACAACTCCCACTATATAGAAACGCTCTAGAAGATGGAACGGAGTCAACATGACACCAAACAAATTTCTAGCGCCGACCAGCGCCTCTGAACTATGAAGTATCACCAAACACCTCAGGGCATGTAGAAAGACAAAAGTAGAAACACAAATACCAATAAATCACAATTATACCACTAAAAACTAACAAATTCCCGGAGTCGAACTAAAACACGTCTATACGCGTCCAACAATCAACAATACCAATTCAATACATATACAATTTCTTTCAATTTGACTACAACTTATAAGGATTATATGGAATTATCGAATTTTTGCTGGAACTTAAGTAAAAATGCTATCTTAATTCTGTAGTTTGTTGTTTGTGCTTTTAAGCTAATAGAGTTTAAATTGCGTTTTGTTTACGAAATTAAATGGATTTTTAATAGAATAGAACTCTTATATGACGTAGTACATTAAGTATCTTTGCAAATAACTCGAACGATATGACTGATGGTTGAGTATTGATAGTTTCGCAATGTATTGTAGATTAGAACACATGGATACTAATACAAGTATATCAGGTGATTAGAAGATCACAAACTCTTCCTAATAAATCTTAATCAAACCCAGAAAGTTCCAAAGTCAATTTAACTATAACATTTTAAGAAACAAAATTAGATGAACATCATTTTACTAATACAAAAGGACTCGGAAGGAAATGAATGATCTCTCTACGATTTCCGGTGAAAGTACTATAGCGAATTAGCGCTGAGAGCATCAACTTTGCAGCACTAATGAATTTTCAGTGGTGCTATTAAAATGAAAGTTGCGGTGTTTTAGTTAATTATTATATCATCTGACAAGACAAGTGCAATGCAACGTCGTTTTCAGCTCGAAATCAAGCTGTTCTCAATACTTCATTGAATAACGTTAGTAATATAAGAGCATTGTATAACAGTATTTATTTTGTTGTAGTGCGAAATGTTTAATCACCCGGCAAAGATTCTTTCAATTTGACTACAACTTAAAGGATTATATGAAATTATAGAATATTTGCTTTAACTTAATTAAAATTCCTATCTCAATTCTGTAGTTTGTTGTTTGTGCTTTTAAGCTAATAAAATTGAAATTGCGTTTTGTTTACCAAATTCAATGCTTTTTTTAAAATAGAATAGAACTCTTGTATGACGTAGTTCATTAAATATCTTTGCAAATAACTCGAACGATATGACTGCTAGTTGAGCATTGATAGTTTCGCAATGTATTGTGGATTAGAACACATAGATACTAATACAAGGATATCAGGTGATTATAATAATCACAAACTTTTCCTAATGATTGTTAATTGAAACCAAAAATGTTCCAAAGTCAATTTAACTATAAATTTTTAACAAACATAATTAAACGAACATGATGCTACTGATATAATAGGGCTCGAAAGGTAATGAATGAACTATACACTATTTGCGGTGAAACTACTACAGCGATTTACCGCTGAGAGCATTAACTTTGCAGCACTTATGGATTTTCAGTGGTGCTATTAAAATGAAACTTGTGGTGTTTTATGTTAGTTAATCATTAGATCATCTGACATGACAAGGGCAATAACATGTCGATTTGAGCTTGAAATCAGTTTATCAATTCCTCATTGAATAGCATTAGTAATATAAATGTATTGTAGAACAATATTTATTTTATTGTAGTGCGAAATGTTTAATCACCCGGCAGCGATTCTTTCAAATTGACTGCAACTTATAGGGATCATATGAAAATATCGAATTTCTGCTGGAACGTAAGTAAAAAAGCAATCTTAATTCTGTAGTTTGTGCATTTAAGCTATTAATGTTGAAATATCGTTTTGTTTACCAAAAGTCAATGCATGTTTAGTAGAATACAACTCTTGTATGAAGTAGTTGATTAAGTATCTTTGGAACTAACTCGAACGATATGACTGGTAGTTGAGAATTGATAGTTTCGCATTGTATTGTAGATTAGAACACATAGATACTAATACAAGGATATCAGGTGATTATAAAGATCACAAACTTTTCCTAATGATTGTTAATTCAAACCGAGAATGTTCCAAGTTAATTTAACTATAAAATTTTAAAAAACATAATAAAACGAACATCATTTTTCTAATACAAAAGGACTCGGATGGAAATGAATGAACTCTACACGATTTGCGGTGAAAGTACTATAGAGAATTACCTCTGAGAGCATCAACTTTGAAGCACTAACGAATTTTCAGTGGAGCTGATAAAATGTAAATTCTGGCGCTTTATTTTAGTTAATCATTATATCATCTGACAAGAAAGTGCAATACAACGTCGTTTTGAGCTCGAAAACAGTTTCTCTATACTTTATTGAATAACATTAGTAATATAAACGCATTGTACAACAATATTCATTTTATTTTAGTACATTTTTAGGGGCATAATTTTTAATAACCCAGCAACTATTCTTCAAGTTTGACTACAACTTATAAGGAATATATGAAATTATCGAATTTCTGCTGGAACGTAAGTAAAAAAGCTATCCTAATGCTGTAGTTTGTTGTTTGTCCTTTTAAGCTAATAAAGTTGAAATTGCGTTTAGTTTACCAAATACAATGCATTTTTAGAGAATACAATTCTTGTAAGGCATAGTTCATGAAATCTCTTATCATATAACTCGAACGATATGACTGCTAATTGAGTATTGATAGTTTCGCACTGTATTGTAGATTAGAACACAGATACTAATACAAGGATATCAGGTGACTATAAAGATCACAAACTCTTCCTATTGAATGTTAATTCAAAAGGAGAATGTTCCAAAGTCACTTTACTGTAACGTTTTAACAAACATAATTAAACGAACATCATCTTACTAATACAAAAGGATTCGGAAGGAAATGAATGAACAGTACATGATTTACGATGAAAGTACTACAGCAAATTAACGCTGAGATCATCAACTTTGCATCACTAATGAATTTTCAGTGGTGCTATTAAAATGAAACTTCTGGTGTTTTATTTAATTTATATATCATCTGACAAGACAAGTGCAATACAATGTCGTTTTGAGCTCGAAAACAGTTTCTCAATACTTCATTGAATAACATTAGTAATATAAACGCACTGTACAAAAATATTCATTTTGTTTTATTACATTTTTAGCGGCATAATTGTTAAGGACCTTGCAACTATTCTTTAAGGTTGACTACAACTGATAAGGATTATACGAAATTATCGAATTTATGCTGCAACTTAAGTAAAAGGGCAATCCTAATGCTGTAGTTCGTTGTTTGTGGTTTTAAGCTAATAAAGTTGAATTTGCCTTTTGTTTTTCAAATTCAATGCATTTTTAGTAGCATAGAATTCTTGTATGACGTAGTTCATTAAGTATCTTTTACAAATAACTTGAACGATATGACTGCTAGTTGAGTATTGATAGTTTCGCATTGTATTGTAGATTAGAACACATGGATACTAATACAAGGATATCAGGTGATTATAAAGATCACAAACTTTTCCTAATGATTGTTAATTCGAACCGAGAGTGTTCCAAAGTCAATTTAATTGTTCATTTTAACAAACATAATTAAACGATAATATTACTAACAGAAAATGACTCGGAAAGAAATGAATGAACTGTACACGATTTCCAGTGAAAGTATTATAACGAATTACCGCTGTGAGCATCAACTTTGCAGCACTAATGAATTTTCAGTGGTGCTTTTAAAATGAAAATTATGGTCTTTTATGTTAGTTAATCATTATATCATCTGACAAGAAAGTGAAATACAATGTCTTTTTGAGCTCGAAAACAGTTTCTCAATACTTCATTGAATATCATTAGTAATATAAACGCATTGTACAACAATATTCATTTTTTTTAGAACATTGTTACGGGCATAATTGTTAATCACCCAGCAGCTATTCTCTCAATTTGACTTTAACTTATAAGGTCTATATGAAATTATCAAATTTCTGCTGGAACGTGAGTAATAAACCCATCTTATTCCTTTTGTAATATGTTATTTGTGCTTTTAAGGTAATAAAGTTGAAATTGCTTTGTTTACCAAATAGAATGCATTTTTAATAGAATACAAATCTTGTAAGACATAGTTCATGAAAACTCTTATCATATAACGCGAATGATATTAATGCTTGTTAAGCTTTGATAGTTTCGCAATGTATTGTAGATTAGAACACATGGATACTAATACAAGGATATCTGGTGATTATAAAGATCACAAACTCTTCCTAATAATTGTTTATTCAAACCGAGAATGTTCCAAAGTCAGTTTAACTGTTCATTTTAACAAACATAATTAAACGATCATCTTACTAATAGAGAATGACTCGGAAAGAAATAAATGAACTGTACACGATTTGCGGTGAAAGTACTATAGCGAATAACCGCTGAGAGCATCAATTTTGCAGCACTAATGAATTTTTAGTGGTGCTATTAAAATGAAACTTCTGTGGTTTTATGTTAGTTAATTATTATATGATCTGACAAGACAAGTTCAATGCAACGTCGTTTTGAGCCCAAAATCAACCTTTTTCTCAATACTTCATTGAATAACGTTAGTAATATAAGAGGATTGTCCAACAATATTTATCTTATTGTACTGCGAAAGTATTAATCACCCGGCAACGAGTCATTCAATTTGACTACAACTTATAACGATTATATGAAATTATCGAATTTTTGTTGGAACTTTAGTAAAAATGCTATGTTGATTCTGTAGTTTGTGCTTTTAAGCTAACAAAGTTGAACTTGCGTTTTGTTTACCAAATTCAAAACATTTTTAGTAGAATAGAACTCTTGTATGACGTAGTTCATTAAGTATCTTTTACAAATAACTTGAACGATATGAATGCTTGTTGAGCTTTGATAGTTTTTCAATGTATTGTAGATTAGAACACATAGATACTAATGCAAGGATATCAGGTGATTATAAAGATCACAAACTCTTCCTAATGATTGTTAATTCAAACCGAGAATGTTCCAAAGTCAAATTAACTGTTCATTATAACAAACTTAATTAAACGAACATCATCTTAATAATAATACAAAAGGACTTGGAAGGAAAGGAAAGAACTGTATAAGAGTATTGTACAACACTACAATGTGCAGCGATGAAACTACTACTGCGAATTACACTTCGGAGCATGAACTTTGCAGCACTAATGAATTTTCAGTTGTGCTATTAAAATGAAACTGATGGTATCTTATTTTAACTAATTATTATATCGTCTGACAAGACAAGTGCAATACAATGTCGTTTTGAGCTCGAAAACAGTTTCTCAATACTTCATTGAATAACATTAGTAATATAAGAGCATTGTACAACAATATTTATTTTATTGAGTGCGAAATTTTTAATTACCCGGCAACGATTCTTTCAATTTGACTACAACTTATAACGATTATATGAAATTATCGAATTTTTGCTGGAACTTTAGTAAAAATGCTATGTTGATTCTGTAGTTTGTGCTTTTAAGCTAATAAAGTTTAAATTGCGTTTTGTTTACCCAATTCAATGCATTTTTAGTAAAATAGAACTCGTATGACGTAGTTCATTAAGTATATTTTACAAATAACTCGAACGATCTGACTGGTAGTTGACTATTGAAAGTTTCACAATGTATTGTAAATTAGAACACAGATACTAATACAAGGATATCAGGTGATTATAAAGATCACAAACTCTTCTTAATGATTGTTAATTCAAACCGAGAAAGTTCCAAAGTCAATTTAACTGTTACATTTTAACAAACATAATTAAACGAACATCATCTTACTAATACAAAAGGACTCGGAAGGAAAAGAAAGAACTGTACACGATTTTCGGTGAAAGTACTATAGCGAATTACCCCTGAGAGCATCAACTTTGAAGCATTGATGAATTTTCAGTGGTGCTATTTAAAATGAAACTTCTGGGGCTTTATGTTAGTTAATTATTATATCATCTGACAAGGCAAGTGCAATACAACTTCGGTTTGAGCTCGAAATCGAGCTCCTTCTCAATACTTCATTGAATAACGTCAGTATTATAAGAGCATTGTACAACAATATTTATTTTGTTGTAGTGCAAAATTTTTAATCGCCCGGCAACGAGTCTTTCAATTTGACTACAACTTATAAGGATTATATGAAATTATCGAATTTCTGTTGGAACGTAAGTAAAAAAGCAATCTTAATTCTGTTGTTTTTGCTTTTAAGCTAATAAAGTTGAAATTGCGTTTTGGTTACCAAATTCAATTCATTTTTAGTAGAATAGAACTCTTGTATGACGTAGTTCATTAAGTATCTTTTACAAATAACTTGAACGATATGACTGCTAGTTGAGTATTGATAGTTTCGCAATGTATTGTAGATTAGAACACAGACACTAATACAAGGATATCAGGTGATTATAAAGATCACAAACTCTTCCTAATGATTGTTAATTCAAACCGAGAAAGTTCCAAAGTCAATTTAACTGTTACATTTTAACAAACATAATTAAACGAACATCATCTTACTAATACAAAAGGACTCGGAAGGAAAAGAAAGAACTGTACACGATTTGCGGTGAAAGTACTACAGCGAATTACCCCTGAGAGCATCAACTATGAAATGAAAACATATAAATGAAAACGCCTGATTTGCAGATGTAAATTCATTGCCGTGGTATCTAATTTACTGTGCCCCGTCGGTAGATCAAAAAGTAGATCTCTTTAATTCTTTCGTGCACCATGTGTACAATAAACACACCCCATTGAAAACCAAACGTGTGCGTAAACCCTCCAATCCCTGGATTAACGATAATATTCTATCTCTAATAACGTTGCGGGATTCAGCGTACAGATGTTATAGAAGTGCAGTGAAACACGACCTCAACAGATCCCAAGAAAAGCAGGTAGAGTACCGTAAGTTGAGAAACCGCTGTAATCAGGAAATTCGAAAAGCTAAAATTGAATTCGCCAAAGATCTCCTCAACTACACATCACAACCGAGAGAACTTTGGTATAAGTTTAAACTTTTGGGAATCGGTGTTAAAACAAAAAATGTTATTTTACCTCAAATACCATTAAATACTATTAACGAACAGTTGTGCTACACGCCCAAAGTAGACACTATACATAAAATGAAAACATTACAGACCATCCAAACATCAACACCCCAAAAATATTATTTTAATATGCACCAAGTCACTGAACGGGATGTAATAAAAACAATAAAAAGAATTAAATCATCTGCCGTTGGAGCCGATGAACTATCCATTTTACTTATAAAAATTACTTCCCTGTGTAATAGATGTTATTGTGCATATCTTCAATAGCTCGATCACATATGGCGAATTTCCATCGGTCTGGAAGATGTCACACATTCGTCCGTTGCCTAAAACTTAGAACCCAATAACGACCGAGGACCTTCGTGCCATTAGTATTCTTCCTGCGCTTTCCAAGGCTCTAGAACACATTGTCCACGCTCAATTAACACAATTTCTTGAAGTAAATAGCATTCTAAACCCTTTCCAATCAGGTTTTAGGTCTCAGTATAGTACGTGCACAGCCCTAGTTAATATCACAGATGATATTCGTTCTGCTATGGATAGTCGCCATATCACCCTGCTATCCCTTCTTGACTTTAGTAAAGCATTCCAAAAAATAGACCATGAAATTCTGATTACTAAACTTTCTTATTTTTATAACTTCTCACCGTTAGCCCTATCATGGTTCAGATCTTATCTCTCACATAGAAAGCAAAGAATTATCACTAACGACACACATTCAAACTGTATACCTGTTCCATGTGGTGTCCCACAAGGCAGTATTTTAGGACCGCTTCTTTTCTCTCTGTATATAAACGACCTGCCTAAAAATATTCTAGCCAGCAAATATCACTTATATGCTGATGACGTTCAATGCTATATCTCGTCCGACCCATCGATCATAGTTAGTTCACTCCAGTACTTAAAGTCAGAAATTAGAAACATCTTTTCTTGGGCACGTGAAAATGGATTAGAAGTTAACCCATTGAAATCAAAATTCATTATGATCGGATCACGGAAGATACTTTCCTCCCTTAACACCGTAAACATCACTGGCCTCGATGTAAATGGCGTTATAGTTCCCTTAAGTGAAAGCGTAAACGACCTTGGTCTGTATATAAACAAACACTTAACCTGGACAGAACATGTGAACAACATTTGCAGAAAAACGTATGGCGCATTACATTCTCTTCGCCGCTTAAAAAGTTTTCTTTCCGAATCCATCAAAGCCACTTTAGTGCAATCCCTTGTAATATCACAAGTGGATTACTGTGATGCTGCTTACATGGACCTTACTGAGGACCTAGCAAAACGCTTACAACGCATCCAGAATGCCTGTGTCCGCTTCGTCTTTAACGCAAAGTACTTCGACCATTTATCACAATATTATAATAAATTGGGCTGGTTTGATCTTCGCACGAGACGCCGTCAACATGCTCTAAATTTACTTTATAAATTAGTCACAACGAA
>JAGDQP010018997.1:17145-33549 GCA_022664845.1 Lepisma saccharinum
AGAACACATTGTCCACGCTCAATTAACACAATTTCTTGAAGTAAATAGCATTCTAAACCCTTTCCAATCAGGTTTTAGGTCTCAGTATAGTACGTGCACAGCCCTAGTTAATATCACAGATGATATTCGTTCTGCTATGGATAGTCGCCATATCACCCTGCTATCCCTTCTTGACTTTAGTAAAGCATTCCAAAAAATAGACCATGAAATTCTGATTACTAAACTTTCTTATTTTTATAACTTCTCACCGTTAGCCCTATCATGGTTCAGATCTTATCTCTCACATAGAAAGCAAAGAATTATCACTAACGACACACATTCAAACTGTATACCTGTTCCATGTGGTGTCCCACAAGGCAGTATTTTAGGACCGCTTCTTTTCTCTCTGTATATAAACGACCTGCCTAAAAATATTCTAGCCAGCAAATATCACTTATATGCTGATGACGTTCAATGCTATATCTCGTCCGACCCATCGATCATAGTTAGTTCACTCCAGTACTTAAAGTCAGAAATTAGAAACATCTTTTCTTGGGCACGTGAAAATGGATTAGAAGTTAACCCATTGAAATCAAAATTCATTATGATCGGATCACGGAAGATACTTTCCTCCCTTAACACCGTAAACATCACTGGCCTCGATGTAAATGGCGTTATAGTTCCCTTAAGTGAAAGCGTAAACGACCTTGGTCTGTATATAAACAAACACTTAACCTGGACAGAACATGTGAACAACATTTGCAGAAAAACGTATGGCGCATTACATTCTCTTCGCCGCTTAAAAAGTTTTCTTTCCGAATCCATCAAAGCCACTTTAGTGCAATCCCTTGTAATATCACAAGTGGATTACTGTGATGCTGCTTACATGGACCTTACTGAGGACCTAGCAAAACGCTTACAACGCATCCAGAATGCCTGTGTCCGCTTCGTCTTTAACGCAAAGTACTTCGACCATTTATCACAATATTATAATAAATTGGGCTGGTTTGATCTTCGCACGAGACGCCGTCAACATGCTCTAAATTTACTTTATAAATTAGTCACAACGAAAAAACCGTCATACTTGTCATCCAGGTTCAACTTTCTCAGTGACACTCACTCTTCAAACACCCGCTCTAAAGAGAACACGGTACTCTCAGTGCCAAATCATAAATCAGAGTACTACTCAAAATCATTCACTGTGTATACTACCAGAGCTTGGAACGAAATCCCTGCACACATCAGGGACTCAGGTTCTCTATTAACATTTAGACGAAAACTAAATTGCTTTTATCCCAGTCACAATTTCCTCTGACTCACTAGACACACGAATGTACAGATCAGCACCAAACTATATTATATATCATCATTATTTTTATTATTTACTCTCTAGTTAGTATTTTTTTCTCTCTTTTAGTAATCACATTATGATAGTAATATTATATATTTCTTCATTTTTAATTGTAGTTGCTATAGGGTGAATTTTCGTGTCCATTTTTTGTTGGATTTGTAGTGTTTAATAATACATTTTGTAGTGTAAATTATTTATATAATATCAATTTGATGTAGAACGTTTAAATGGTTGAGTGGAAGAAAAGGTTATGCCTTAACTCCGCCATTCAAAATAAGAATAAATGAAATGAAATGAAATGAAACTCTAAAGCACTAATGAATTTTCAGTGGTGCTATTAAAATGAAACTTCTGTGGTTTTATGTCAGTTAATTATTATATCATCTGACAAGACAAGATCAATGCAACGTCGTTTAGAGCCCGAAATCAAGCTTTTTCTCAATAATTCATTGAATAACGTTAGTAATATAAGAGCATTGTACAACAATATTTATTTTATTGTAGTGCGAAATTTTTAATTACCCGGCAACGATTCATTCAAATTGACTGCAACTTATAAGGATTATATGAAAATATCGAATTTCTGTTGGAACGTAAGTAAAAATGCAATCCTAATTCTGTAGTTTGTGCTTTTAAGCCAATAAAGTTGAAATTGCGTTTTTTTTACTAAATTCAATGCATTTTTAGTAGAATAGAACTCTTGTATGACTTAGTTCATTAAGCGTCTTTTACAAATAACTAGAAAGATATGACTGCTAGTTGAGTATTGATAGTTTCGCAATGTAGATTAGAACACAGATACTAATACAAGGATATCAGGTGATTATAAAGATCACAAACTTTTCCTAATGATTGTTAATGAAACCGAGAAAGTTCCAAATTCAATTTAACTGTAACATTTTAACAAACACGATTAAATGAACATCATTTTACTAATACAAAAGGATTCGCAAGAAATTAATGAACTGTACACGATTTGCTGTGAAAGTACTATAGCGAATTACCGCTGAGATGATCAACTTTGCAGCACTAATGAATTTTCAGTGGTGCTATTAAAATGAACCTTCTGATGTTTTATGTTAGTTAATTATTATATCATCTGACAAGACAAGTGCAATACAACGTCGTTTTGAGCTCGAAATCAAGTTTTTTCTCAATACTTCATTGAATAACGTTAGTAATATAAGAGCATTGTACAACAATATTTATTTTGTTGTAGTGCTAAATTTTTATCACTCGGCAACGAGTCTTTCAATTTGACTACAACTTATAAGGATTATATGAAATTATCGAATTTTGCTTGGAATTTAAGTAAAAATGCTATCTTAATTCTGTAGTTTGTTGTTTGTGCTTATAAGCTAATAAAGTTGAAATTGCGTTTTATTTACCATATTCAGAACATTTTTAGTAGTAGAATAGAACTCTTGTGTGACGTAGTTCATTAACTATCTTTGCGAATAACACGATCGATATGACTGGTAGTTGAGTATTGATAGTTTCGCAATGTATTGTAGATTAGAACACAGATACTAATACAAGGATATCAGGTGATTATAAAGATCACAAACTATTCATAATGATTGTTAATTCAAACCGAGAATGTTCCAAAGTCAATTTAACTGTAAATTTTAACAAACATAGTTAAACAAACATCATGTTACTAATACAAAAGGACTCTGAAAAAAATAATTAAGATTACACGATTTGCGGTGAAAGTATTACAGCCAATTACCGCTCAGAGCATCAACTTTGAAGCACTAATGAATTGTCAGTGGTGCTATTAAAATGAAACTTCTGATGTTTTATGTTAGTTAATTATTATATCATCTGACAAGACAAGTGCAATACAACGTCGTTTTAAGCTCGAAATCAAGTTGTTTCTCAATACTTCATTGAATAACGTTAGTAATATAAGAGCATTGTACAACAATATTTATTTATTTATTTTTTTACTTATACATGGTATTACGGTATAACCGTATTTGACATAGTCATTACAATACAAATTATAATTCAAATAAAACATAGATAAAAAAAAGGTTAAAAGTACATATAAAGTAAAGCTTTTCGGGTTATATTTCGGTGTTTGAATGTACCTATAAAATTTTCAACCTCCTGAAGAGTATATCCTTCACAATCTATCAGTATTTCTTTAATCTTACGTATAAAAGTCTTTTTGTTGGTATTCTTTGTCTTATCCGGTAGTGTATTATAGAATATTATACCCTGGTCCATGTATGGTTTTTTAAATTTCGTCAGTCTGCTTCTGACAGGTATTAGTTTATTGCCGTTTCTTGTTCTATATGAGTGAACCTCCATGCCTGTCAAAAAATCATCTTTATGGGAATTTATATATAATAAACAATGATAAATAAACAAGCAAGGTACGGTCATTATATTTAATTTTTTAAACATACCTCTACATGAGTCTCTATTAGTCATTCCTAAAATTGCTCTTATGGCCTTTTTTGCCATATAAAGACTTGTTTGATTTCAATAGAACAGCCCCATAATAATATTCCATAACTCATATGGCTGTGAAATAATGCATGATAAGCTATACATATATACTTTGTTGATAAACAATAACGTAGTTTCCTAAGTTGATAAACACCTTTAGACAGTTTGCTAATAAGATGATCAATATGAATTTTCCAGTTTAATGAACCATCTAAATACATACCTAAAAATTTTATATTATTTGTTTTGTTTTTAGTAATTATATCTCTCTTAAGAGAGAAATATATCCTTTCAGTTTTATCTAGATTGATTATCATTTCATTTTCCTTGAACCAGTTTATCATTTTGCTTGCTTCTTCTTGTTTCAAGTCTACCAAATCTTGATAATTTTCATTACCTATAACAAGAGCAGTGTCGTCCGCATACAGTACTGCGGAACTCGACAACGCATTAGGAAGATCATTCATAAAAATAATGAATAGTATTTGACCAATAATGGATCCCTGAGGTACTCCTTTATTCAATATCATATATTTTGATAGTTTATTCTTCATTTTTAAGCTAGTTTGCGATTCCACAAATATGATTTTATAAGATTTATACTCAAATCATTTATACCATATAACTGTAACTTTTCTATTAACAATTGGTGGGGAACAGTATCAAAGGCTTTACTCAAATCAAAGAGAGTGACGGCTGTGGTCCTTTTTCTTTCAAAGTTGTTAAGTATTTCGCGAACTATATTTTCTATTGCATCTATTGTACCATAACCCGGACGAAAACCAAATTGGAAAGGATGTTTTATTATATGTAAGTTCAAACATTCATATAGTTGATCGACAATAATGATTTCAAAAATCTTAGAAAAAATTGGTATCATGGTAATAGGTCTATAATTTTCCGGAAGTGACTTATCTCCTTTTTTATATATCGGAATGACAACGGAGCGCTTGAGTATTTCCGGAAATTTCCCATATTCTCTCGATCTATTCATTAAAATAACTAAGTAAGGGACCATTATATCAATGATATGTTTTATCACAAAGGCTGACATACCAAATGCGTCCTCAAAATGACCAGATTTTAATTTCTTGGTAGCTAAAATCACACAGTTAGGAGATATGATTTTAAACTCAAAATTACTATAACCTACTACATCTTCAATTAATGGTTGGTACGATTTAGTCCTATTACCTATATTTGGATTGTTTGCTGCTACATTATTTTTTATTTTATTTTTATTTATTTATTTTTTATTTTTATTTTCAAATTACATCGTAAAACGGTGCCAGACCGTATTGACATAGTCTTGGAAATACAAATATACATACAAATAACGAAAATAGTACAAATAATTTAATGGAGAATTGAAACATGGATTAGGTCACAGAACATATAAACTTTTCAATCTCCTTAAGATTATAACCTTCACAATTTATCAACAACTCTTTGATCATTAACTTAATTTTTTTTGTATTGGTATTCTTTATCCTATCAGGTAAAAGGTTATAAAATTTTACACTCTGGGATTTGTACGACATTTTTGTTTTGTCAATCTGTTTTTTAGGGTTATTAAATTGTTGTTATATCTCGTACTATAAGAATGTACTACAGCACCAGTCAGAAATTCATCTTTGTGAGAATTTATGTAGATTAAACAGTGGTAAATAAACATGCACGGAACCGTCATTATTTCCAATTTTTTGAACATACCTCTACATGAATTTAAAAAAGGCAATCCTGAAATTGGTCTTATTGCCTTCTTTTGCCATAAAAATACTAAATTAGACTCCACAGAACACCCCCAAAATAATATTCCATAATTCAACTGACTGTGAAATAAAGAATGATACGCCATGCATATATACTCCTGTGACAGACAGGAACGTAATTTTCGAATTAGATAAATACTTTTGGACAATTTACTAATAAGATACTCAATATGAATTTTTCAATTTAAAGAGCAATCTATATACATGCCTAGATATTTTATGCTATTAAATTTATTTTTTGCAATTATGTCTCTCTTTAAGGAAAACTAAATACTTTCGGTTTTATCAATATTAATTGTCATGTCATTTTCATAAAACCATTTTATCATTATATTTAATTCATCGAGTTTAGGAGCTACCAATGTATCTAGATTATCATTACCCATTTACAAGGTTGTGTCGTCTGCATACAATACTGGTGATACTGACATCACTTTAGGAAGATCATTTAAAAAAATAACAAATAATATAGGGCCGAATATGGAGCCCTGACTAACACCTCTATTAAGAGTCTTGTACCCAGATAATCTACCATTAACCATTACCGCCTGTCTACGATTCAATAAATATGTACGTATAATATTTAAACTCAATCCTCTTATTCCATAAAGTTTTAATTTCTCTACTAGTAAAAGGTGATGAACAGAATCAAAAGCTTTACTTAAATCCAGTAAAGTGACAGACGTTATCTTTTTCTCTTCGAAATGTTTTTATTAGTTCCCCTACAATCTTTTCGATTGCATCTATTGTACCATATCCAGGGCGAAAACCGTATTGACAAGGATGTATGATTTTGTTCAAATTCAAACATTCATTCAACTGGCCCACAATGATCATTTCGAATATCTTTGAAACAATGGGGACTAAAGTAATTGGTCTATAATTAGCCGGCAATGATTTATCACCTTTTTTATATATGGGTATGACAACGGAACGTTTAAGAATTTCAGGAAATATACCATGCAATCTCGATCTATTCATCAAAATAACCAAATACGGAACAATTATGTCCACTATATGTTTTATTAGATAAGTAGACATACCAAATGCATCTTCAGAATAACTAGTCTCTAATCTCTTAGATGCCAGAATTATACAATTAGGTGTTATTTTTTTAAGTTCAAAATCACGTTGAACTGCAACATCTCTTTTTATATATTGACACATGCTTTTTGGATTACTTGCAGAAGTTTTGGTTTCTGCAGTTTTAATAAAAAATGTATTGAAAACATCAGGTGATATCGCAATATCATCATCATTTTTTTTCTTTTGTTGTACCTCATTATTTATAATTGCCCAAGCTTTGGAATTTTTTGTTTGGCCGCTTTGATTAATTTATCATTATACAGAATTTTAGCTTTTTTATTTATTTCCTATAGATGTTTCTTTTGGTTTCTAAGTTTCATAGTAGCATCTGTATTTCCGTTTTTCATTTGTATATACCAATATAATATCGCCTTCTTTATTTTATGCAACTGTGGAGTGAACCAACAACAGGCATTGCGTTGAGTTTTTTTCTTGTTGGATGTTCGTTCCAATGGGCAATAAGTTTGTATGCCAACCTGAATAATGTCCATAAATGTTTTCCATGCTATATCTACATCCTCTTGATCATTAAGATTTTCTTCAAAATCCATGGACATTAAATAACGTCTAAGATTCATAACATTTCTAATATGCAATCTGCGGAAATTTGTAAAATACCCGCGTTCATTAGTAATATCATCTTTAAAAGTCGGTTCATAAATTATCCACAATGCTAGATGGTCAGCTATGGCCGGTGCCATAGTGCCCCAATATAAATTTGTCAAAGTTTTGTTAACTATCACATTATCTAGACAAGCATCATTGCGGGTTGGTAAGCAATTTTTATAGCACCGGAGTTCAGAGTGTTATTAAATTTTCTACAATTGAAGATTCAGGCTTCAAAATGTCGATATTTATGTCTCCCACTATAATCATATCATAATCTTTGTGTTTACTGATCATGTCATAAAGTTGTTCCATTTTATCATTGAACAAATCACAATTAGAATAAGGAGTTCTATATATCACAATTAATATTAACTTGATATCCCTAATTCTAGAACCGATAATTTCAAACTCTTTTGAAGAACATAATGAAGACATATCGATATTGACAAATGAAAATTTTAGGTCATTTCTTATATATAGGGCTACACCACCATAATTACTGTCAGTTCTACAATAATAATTTAACAATTTGTAATTGGTAGGTTTATATAATAGCATTTCATTTTCACTTAACCAATTTTCATTGATAGTGAACAATTTCACTGGAGATTCGTTTAAAAAAATATCAATTTCGTCTGTTTTGTTCCTAATTGATTGAGCATTGATGTTGACAATTGAAATAGCATTGTCACTGACGCACTTAACATCATCTTTACATTTTTAACTTCTTAAATGAGATATACAATTATCCAAATTTATTATGGTGTTAGAAACAGTATTTCCTTCAATAATCTGCAGTGCATCTACTGCAGATTGCACAATTAGTTTCCCTGATACATTAGAGGTATTTTTTGTTTAGACATATTCTCTAATTTTTTATTTATTTGAATGAGTTCTTCTACAAGTCTTTCACTCATATACCTTTTTCCCAAGGAATTTAGGTGCAAACCGTGATTTGTGTGAAATCTTCTGCCTAAGTTTTCAATGTCAATTACTTGAAGATGTTTATATTTGTTTCTTAGATTTTTTATGCTAGTGTTTACCTTACTTATTTCCATATTGATAGTTGACCATTTTGGTAAGTCGTATCTTGAAGGAATTGAGAATGCAATTATTCTTTCATTATAGTGTTTGACAAGAAATCTCCTTAGTTGTTTCAAAAGTGTAATCGCATTATTGTGATAAATGTCATTAGACCCAACAATGATTACCTTTACATAATTACTATCAGTTAAACTATTATTATTTTTATTAGGAGAAAAATCAGTATTCAACATATAAGTAGAAGTTGCGTTAGGCTTTATAATACCAACAACATTTTCAACTCCCAAAATCTTCAGCCTTGAACACAACCCTTTACCGTGACTATCAGCTATAACACTTACTACTAAGTTTGATTTTAGGATAGGTTTTGTAAATTTACTCACCCCATTTGTATTAAACTCAGTTTGATTCCTTGTTACCTGTTTCAAACTCTCCCCATTTTGTTTACCTCTAGCAATGTTCGGGCAAGTAATTTTACTATCCTCATTTTGGATAATACTTCAAATAATCGATCTAATTTTGTATTTTTACAATTTCATTACTATGTAATAGTGAATTAATTTTATATGTAATTACTATGAATTTTCAGTGATGCTATTAAAATGAAACTTGTGGTGTTTTATGTTAGTAAATATTATATCATCTGACAAGACGAGTGCAATAAGATGTCGTTTTGAGCTCGAAAACAATCAGTTTCTCAATACTTCATTGAATAACTTTAGTAATATAAATGCATTTTACAGCATTATTCATTTTGTTGTAAGGCATTGTTACGCGCAAATTGTTGATCATCCGGCAACTATTATTTCAATTTGACTACAACTTATAATTATTATATGAAATTATCGAATTTCTGCTGGAACGTAAGTAAAAAAGCAATCTTAATTGTATTGTAGTATGTTATTTGTGCTTCTAAGCAAATAAAGTTGAAATTGCGCTTTTTTTACCAAATAAAATGCATTTTAGTAGAATAGAAATTTTGTAAGACATAGCTCATTAAGTAACTTGGAAAATAACTCGAACGATATGACTGCTTCTTGAGCATTGATAGTTTCGCAATACTTTGTAGATTAGAACACATAAATACTAATAAAAGGAAATCAAGTGATTATATAGATTAAAGCTCTGTTCGTAATTCTTGTCAATTCAAACCGAGAATGTTCCAAAGTAAATTTAACTGTAACATTTTAAGAAACATGATTTAACAAACATGATCTCATTGGTACAAATAGATTCGCAAGGAAATGAATAAACTGTACACGATTTGTGGTGAAAGTTCTACAGCGAATTACCGTTGAGAACATCAAGTTTGCAGCACTAATGAACTTTCAGTGATGCTATTAACATGAAATTTGTGGTGTTTCATGTTAGTAATTATTATATCATCTGACAAGACGAGTGCAATACGATGTCGTTTTGAGCTCGAAATATCAGTTTCTGAATACTTCATTGAATAACTTTATCAATATAAATGCATTGTACAGCAATATTCATTTTATTGTAGGGCATTGTTACAGCCAAATTAATGATCATCCGACAACTATTATTTCAATTTGACTACAACTTATAAATATTATATGAAATTATCGCATTTCTGCTGGAATGTAAGTAAAAAAGCAATCTTAATTCTATTGTAGTATGTTATTTGTGCTTTTAAGCAAATCAAGTTGAAATTAGTATTTGTTTACCAAATCCAATGCATTTTTAGCAGAATAGAAATTTTGTAAGACATAGTTCATTAAGTATCTTGGGAAATAACTCGAATTATATGACTGCTACTTGAGCAATGACAGTTTGGTAATGCTTTGTAGATTAGAACACATAAATACTAATAAAAGGAAATCAAGTGATTATAGAGAATAAAGCACTGTTCGTAATGCTTGTCAATTCAACCGAGAATGTTCCAAAGCCAATTTAACTGTAACATTTTATGAAACATGATTTAACAAACATGATGTCACTAGTACAAATAGATTCGGAAGGAAATAAGTGATATATACACGATTTGTGGTGAAAGTTGTACAGCGAACTACCGTTGAAAACATCAAGTTTGGAGAACTAATGAATTTTCAGTGATGCTATTAAAATTAAACTTGTGGCGTTTTATGATTGTAATTAATTTATAATCTGACAAGACGAGTGTAGTACGATGTCGTTTCGAGCTCGATATCAATCAGTTTCTCAATAATTCATTGAATAACTTTTGTAATATATATGCATGGTACAACAATATTCATTTTATTGTAGGCATTGTTACGGGCAAAATTGTTAATCACACGGCAACTATCCTTTCAATTTGAATACAACTTATAATTATTATATGATATTATCGCGTTTCTGCTGGAACGTAAGTAAAAAAGCATTCTTAATTCTATTTTAGTATGTTATTTGTGTTTTTAAGCAAATAAATTTGAAATTGCGTTTTATTTACAAAATGCAATGCATTTTTAGTAGAATAGAACTCTTGTAAGACATTGATCATTAAGTATCTTGGGAAATAACTCGAATGATATGACTGCTAGTTGAGCTCTGATAGTTTCGCTATGCTTTGTAGATTAGAACACATAAATACTAATAAAAGGAAATCAAGTGATTATAGAGAATAGAGCTCTGTTCGTCAAGCTTGTCAATTTAAACCGAGAACGCTCCAAAGCCAATTTAACTGAAACATTTTAGGAAACATGATTTAACAAACATGATCTCACTAGTACAAATAGATTCGGAAAGAAATGAATAAACTGTACACGATTTGCGGTGAAAGTTGTACAGCAAATTACCGTTGAGAACATCAGGTTTGCAGCACTAATAAATTTTCCGTTATGCTATTAAAATGAAACATGTGGTGCTTTATGTTACTAATTATTAGATCATCTGACAAGACGAGTGCAGTACGATGTCGTTTTGAGCTCGAAATCCATCAGTTTCTCAACACTTTATTGAATAACTTTTGTAATATAAATGCATTGTACAACAGAATTCATTTTATTGTTCGGCATTGTTACGGGCAAATTGTTGGTCGCCTGGCAACTATCCTTTCAATTTGACTACAACTTATAACTATTATATGAAATTATGCCATTTCTGCTGTAACGTACGTAAAAAAAATTTATCTTCATTCTATTGTAGTATGTTATTTGTGCTTTTAGGAAATAATATTGAAATTGCGTTTTTTACCAACTGCAATGAATTTTTAGTAGAATAGAACTGCTGTAAGACATAGTTCATTAAGTATCTTGGCAAATAACTCGAATTATATGACTGCTACTTGAGCAATGATAGTTTGGTAATGCTTTGTATATTAGAACACATAAATTCTAATAAAACGAAGTAAAGTGAATACATAGATTCAAGCTCTGTTCGTAATGCTTGTCAACTCAAACCGAGAACGTTCCAAAGCCAATTTAACTGTCACATTTTAAAAAAACATGATTTAGCAAACATGATCTCAGTGGTACAAATAGATTCGGAAGGAAATGAATGAACTGTACACGATTTGTGGTGAAAGTTGTACAGCGAATTACCGTTGGAAACATCAAGTTTGCAGAACTAATGAATTTTCAGTGATGCTATTAAAATGAAACATATGCTGCTTTATGTTAGTAATTATTATATCATCTGACAAGACGAGAGCAATACGATATCGTTTTGAGCTCGAAATACATCAGTTTCTCAACACTTCATTGAATAACATTTGTAATATAAATGCATGGTACAACAATATTCATTTTATTGTAGGTCATTGTTACGGGCAAATTGTTGATCACCCAGCAACTATCCTTTCAATATCACTACAACTTATAACTATTATATGAAATTATCGCATTTCTGTTTTAACGTACCTAAAAAAAAATATCTTAATTCTATTGTAGTATGTAATTTGTGCTTTTAAGCAAATAAAGTTGAAATTGCGGTTTGTTTACCAAATCCAATGCATTTTAGTAGAATAGAACTCTTGTAAGACATAGTTTATTAAGTATCTTGGCAAATAACTCGAATGATATGACTGCTAGTTGAACTCTGATAGTTTCTCCAAGCTTTGTAGATTAGTACACATAAATACTAATAAAAGGAAATCATGTAATTATAGAGAATAAGGCTCTGTTCGTAATGCTTGTCAATGCAAACCGAGAATGTTTGAAAGGAAATTTAACTGTAAAGTTTTAAGAAACATGGTTTAACAAACATTATCTCACTTGCACAAATAGAATCGGAAGGAAATGAATGAACTATATAGGATTTGTGGTGAAGGTTGTAGAGCGAATTACCGTTGAGAACATCTAGTTTGCAGCCCTAACAAATTTACCGTGATGCTACTAAATTGAAACATGTGGTGCTTTATGTTAGTAATTATTATATCATCTGACAAGACGAGTGCAATACGATGTTTTTTTGAGCTCGAAATCAATCTGTTTCGCAATACTTCATTGAATAACTTTAGTAATGTAAACGCATTGTACAACAATATTAATTTTATTGTAGGGCATTGTTACGGGCAAACTATTGATCACCCAGCAACTATCCTTTCAATTTGACTACAACTTATATCTATTATATGAAACTATCGCATTTCTGCTGGAACGTATGTAAAAAAGCAATCTTAATTCTATTGTAGTATGTTATTTGTGCTTTTAAGCAAATAAATTTGAAATTGCGTTTTGTTTACAAAATGCAATGCATTTTTAGTAGAATAGAACTCTTGTAAGACATAGTTCATTAAGTATCTTGGCAAATAACTGGAACGATATTTTTGCTAATTAAGCTCTGCTAATTTCGCTATGCTTTGTAGATTAGTACACATATATACTAATAAAAAGAAATCAAGGGATTATAGAGAATAAAGCTCTGTTCGTAATGCTTGCCAATTCAAACCGAGAATGTTCCAAAGCCAATTTAAATGTAACACTTTAAGAAACATGATTTAACAACATCTCAATTGTACAAATAGTTTCGGAAGGAAATGAATGAACTATACACGATTTGTGGTGAAACTTGTACAGCGAATTACCGTTGAAAAAATCAAGTTTGGAGAACTAATGAATTTTCAGTGATCCTATTAAAATTAAACTTGTGGTGTTTTATGTTTGTAATTATTATATGATCTGACAAGACGAGTGCAGTACGATGTCGTTTTGAGCTCGAAATCCATCAGTTTCTCAATACTTCATTGAATAACTTTAGTAATATAAAAGCATTGTACAACAATATTCATTTATTGTAGGGCATTGTTACGGGCAAAATTGTTGAACACACGGCAACTATCTTTCAATTTGAATACAACTTATAACTATTATATGAAATTATCGCATTTCTGCTGGAACGTAAGTAAAAAAGCATTCTTTATTCTATTCTAGTATGTTATTTGTGCTTTTAAGCAAATGAAGTTGAAATTGCGGTTGGTTTACCAAATCCAATGCATTTTTAGTAGAATAGAACTCTTGTAAGACATAGTTGATTAAGTATCTTGGCAAATACTCGAATGATATGACTGCTAGTTGAGCTCTGATAGTTTCGCCAAGCTTTGTTGATTAGAACACATAAATACTAATAAAAGGAAATCAAGTAATTATAGAGAATAAAGCTCTGTTCGTAATGCTTGTCAATTCAAACCGAGAATGTTCCAAAGCCAATTTAACTGTAACACTTTAAGAAACATGGTTTAACAATCATTATCTCACTTGTACAAATAGATTCGGAGGGAAATGAATAAACTATACACGAATGGAGTTGAAAGTAGTACAGCGAATTACCGTTGAAAACATCAAGTTTGGAGAACTAATGAATTTTCAGTGATCCTATTAAAATTGAACGTGTGGTGTTTTATGTTTGTAATTATTATATGATCTGACAAGACGAGTGCAATACGATATCGTTTTGAGCTCGATATCCATCAATTTCTCAACACTTCATTGAATCACTTTTGTAATATAAATGCATGGTAAAACAATATTCATTTTATTGAAGGTCATTATTACGGGCAAATTGTTGATCACCCGGAAACTATCCTTTCAAATTGACTACAACTTATGGCTGTAATATGAAATTGTAGCATATCTGCTGGAATCGTAAGTAAAATAGCAATCTTAATTCTCTTCTAGTATGTTATCTGTGCTTTTAAGCAAATAAAGTTGAAATTGTGTTTTGTTTACCAAATACAATGCATTTTTGGTAGAATAGAACTCTTGTAAGACATTGTTCACTAAGTATCTTGGCAAATAACGGGAACGATATGACTGCTAGTTGAGCTCTGATAGTTTCGCTATGCTTTGCAGATTAGAACACATAAATATAATTAAAAGGAAATCAAGTGATTATAGAGAATAAAGCTCTCTTCGTAAAGCTTGTCAATTCAAACCGAGAACGTTCCAAAGCCAATTTAACTGTAACATTTTAAGAAACATGATTTAAGAAACATGATCTCACTAGTACAAATACATTCGGAAGAAAATGACTGAACTGTACACGATTTGTGGTGAAAGTTGTACAGCAAATTACCGTTGAGAACATCAGGTTTGCAGCACTAATAAATTTTCGGTGATGCTATTAAATTAAACATGTGGTGCTTTATGTTAGTAATTATTATATCATCTGACAAGACGACTGCAATACGTTGTCGTTTTGAGCTCGAAATCCATCAGATTCTCAATACTTTATTGAAAAACTTTAGTAATTTAAACGCAATGTACAACAATATTCATTTAATTGTAGGGCATTGTTACGGGCAAATTGTTGATCACCCAGCAACTATCCTTTCAAATATTATACAACTTATAACTATTATATGAAATTATCGCATTTCTGCTAGAACGTAAGTAAAAAAGCAATCATAATTCTATTGTAGTATGTTATTTGTGCTTTTAGGAAAATAAAGTTGAAATTGCGTTTTTTTTAGCAAGTGCAATGCATTTTTAGTAGAAAAGAACTGTTGTTATACATAGTTCATTAAGAACCTTGGCAAATAACTGGAACGATATTTTTGCTAGTTGAGCTCTGATAGTTTCGCCAAGCTTTGTAGATTAGAACACATAAATATTTATAAAAGGAAATCAAGTGATTATAGAGAATAAAGCTCTGTTCGTAATGGTTGTTAATTCAAACCGAGAATATTCCAAAGCTAATTTAACTGTAACATTTTAAGAAACATGGTTTAACAAACATTATCTCACTTGTACAAATAGATTCGGAAGGAAATGAATGAACTATACACGATTTGTGGTGAAAGTTACCGTTGAGAACATCAAGTTTGCAGCCCTAATAAATTTTCCGTTATGCTATTAAAATGAAACATGTGGTGCTTTATGTTACTAATTATTAGATCATCTGACAAGACGAGTGCAGTACGATGTCGTTTTGAGCTCTAAATCCATCAGTTTCTCAATACTTCATTGAATAACTTTTGTAATATAAATGCATTGTACAACAAAATTCATTTTATTGTTGGGCATTGTTACGGGCAAATTGTTGGTCACCCGGCAACTATCCTTTCAATTTGACTACAACTTATAACTATTATATGAAATTATCGCATTTCTGCTGGAATGTAAGTAAAAAAGCAATCTTAATTTTATTGTAGTATGTTATTTGTGCTTTTAAGCAAATATAGTTGAAATTGCGTTTTGTTTACCAAATGCAATGCATTTTTAGTAGAATAGAACTCTTGTAAGACATAGTTCATTAAGTATCTTGGCAAAAAACTGGAACGATATGACTGCTAGTTGAGCTCTGGTAGGTTCGCCATGCTTTGTAGATTAGAACACATAAATTAAAATAAAAGGAAGTCAAGTGATTATAGACAATAAAGCTCTGTTCGTAATGCTTGTCAATGCAAGCCGAGAATGTCTGAAAGCCAATTTAACTGTCACGTTTTAAGAAACATGTTTTAACAAACATGATCTCACTAGTACAAATAGATTCGGAAGGAAATGAATGAACTATACACGATTTGTGGTGAAGGTTGTACAGCGAATTACCGTTGAAGACATCAAGTTTGCAGAACTAATTAATTTTCAGTGATGCTATTAAAATGAAACTAGTGGTGTTTTATGTTTGTAATTATTATATAATCTGACAAGACGAGTGCAGTACGATGTCGTTTTGAGCTCGAAT
>JAGDQP010018998.1:655-35600 GCA_022664845.1 Lepisma saccharinum
GGGGGGGGGGGGGAGTTTGTCCCCATATTGAAGATTTGCCTCATTTATTCTAACCTACCCGTGATGGTACGTCTTCATACTGAATTTCGTTTTTCTAGCCTCAGTGGTTTTAAAAATGGGTTTTGGGGTCGTCATTTTAGATTAAAAATGGCGACTTTTTAACATTTTCTTTTATTGTCGTGACCTACTCCTAGCTCAGACGACGTCGAAAATGATATTTGGGTGGCCATTTTGAATCAAATATGGCTACTTTTTTAACATTTTGTATTTTTTTTTTCTTAATCTACTCTTGATGATACACCTTTATGCCAAATTTCGTATTTCTAGCTGAAACGGTGTGGAAAATGTTTTTGGGCCCACCATTTTGGATCTAAGATGGCGTTTTTGGATACATTTTGTAATAATTTTTAACTCTCTAGTGATGATGTGCCTTCATACCAAATTTCACTTCAGTAGACCAAGTGGTTTGGGCTGTGTATTCTATACAACAATTAGTTTTTCGGCCGTATTTTATCAAAGATCGCGACTTTTTGAAAATGTAACATTTTCCTTAACTACTCTTGACATTACACCTCGGTGCCGAATTTGATATCTAGCTCAAACGGTGTGAAAGTTGATTTTTAGCTCCGCTATTTTGGGTTCAATATGGCGTCTTTGGAGACATTTGGTAATATTTTCGTAACCTACTAGTGATAATGTATCACATTACTAAATTTCGTTTCAGTAGCTCCAGATGTTTAGGCTGTGTATTGGACGAAAAGTCTTTTGGACCAAATGTCCTGTGGACGAAAAATCTGTTGGACCAAAAGTCGATTGGACGAAATGTCTTGTGGACGAAAAATCCGTTGGACCAAAAGTCGATTGGACGAAATGTCCTGTGGACGAAAAATCCGTTGGACCAAAAGTCGATTGGACGAAATGTCTTGTGGACGAAAAATCCGTTGGACGAAATGTCCTGTGGACGAAATATCTGTTGGACCAAAAGTCGATTGGACGAAATGTCTTGCGGACGAAAAATCCGTTGGACCAAAAGTCGATTGGACGAAATGTCTCGTGGACGAAAAATCTGTTGGACGAAATGTCTTGTGGACGAAAAATCTGTTGGACGAAATGTCTTGCGGACGAAAAGTCAAGTGGACGAATTGTCTCTGGACGTAATGTCTGTGGACGAAATATTTGTGGACGAAATGTCGCGTGGACAAAATTTCGTTGGACGAAATGTGGTATCACCCTTACATTTGATACTGACTTAAGCTTCAATGCAAGTATAGCCAGGACATGAGAATTAATTTGGATGAGATTTTCACGTTAAAGGACAAGATCTGGCAGGAAGGCTGTTTCAGACAAGGCAACACGATGGTCTACTTTGAATGCCAGGCGGTTTTCGTTGTAAGTTGACGAATAAAGCAAGTAATTGACCAGAAAATTACAAACTTTTGACTCACACTTCTAATACAGGTTAACTAATCATGGGGAGATCAATAAGATTTAAAAGAAGTTATAGCTACGTTCCTGATAGTTAAAACAGTAATTAAAATTAATAGTTTTGAAAGAACAAAGAATAATAGAATCATTTTCTCTCCTACTTCACAAAAAGATGTAACATATCTAGTAAATGAGGCTTTTAAACTACTACAAGTTCCTTTGTCGTTATTTACTGTTTTGAAAAATCCACCACAATACGATACGAAGCTTACAAACTGATTCTCTACAAGTAAGTGGACAACAAGTGTTCGTAACTCACTTTCGGTGCCCCCCTCCCCATCACCTCTGAGAGGGTCACTCCCCAAATTATCGAGTGCATCTACAACGTTAAATTTTTACGGTAAAAGTCGATAGAAACCATGGAAAACTTCACTTACAACCGCCCAATTTTGACTTTAGGTCCTTCCAGCCCCAAACTGAAAATCCTGGCGGAATCCCTGGTTTCGGACTTTTTTTTTAAAATGTGAGTGTTTTATAGCACTTCCTCTTTGTACACATTTACGATTATTTAACAGAAAATTAAGATAAATATAAGATAGATACGAGACGTGTATTACATTTTACAGTGCATATACTAGCGTTAATAAACAACGACACTGTTTTACAATGGACCTTTTTGTGAGTAAATGTATAGTATAATAACATTAACTATTGTTTACTGAAAATCTATTATTATTACTCAATTTTGGATTTTAAAAAAATTCAGAAACACACATCATTTAAAAGCTATATTGTCTACATTCTGCTAGATTTACTTCACCTATCAATTGCAGTTAACAAAATATATTTTGTTAGTTTTACTCACCCTGTTCTGTTCCTTGAATAGTCACCATTCTATATATGACTTCATCTAGAAAGGAGCAGAAACATTTAATACAGTAATGTTTTAAAGAATAATCGTCAAAATGTCTATCAAAGCAGTAAATAATATGCTACCATGGTGATATTAACAATAGCTTTACTTGTCTATACATTGTATTGAACCGACAATAAGCCTCACTCTTTAAATTCGAGGGCAAAACAAGAAGAAAAAAGACAATAACCAGAGAGGCTGAAGAAAGAAAAATTACAGTACACAAATATGTTCTAGTTAGACACGGCAACAATTATTTTTCTTAACATAATCTTTGCCTAAACACATTTCCATTGTCTAATACACTGTTGTCATTGCTAACTGCATTACTGATATTCACGTCATCAATCTCACTGTCCTCTTCATTCTCCTCTCTTTGTATGTCGTCCTTGCTGCCACCAAACCCATTCGACACACAGTATTCTTGAACCCCTTGCTGATGAGTTCTCATGATATTGTGGGCTATGAAGCGATAATTCCATTCGCAAAGAAGGTGACGGAGATGTGAGGGTATGATCCCCTTCCAGAAGCCAATCTCTAGTAATTTTGAAGTTATGTCTCCGGTATTACGACGAGATGTGTTTTTAGTAGAGCAAGTTTATTCTTCATTCTTAGAGTTAAATGACGAAAACCAGGATGACTCCGTCAGGGAAATTCGCTTCGTTTACATACGCTAGATGTATTGTTACATTATATTAAAACTTAGATATAAGGACCATTTTAGATAGCATACGATATAACGAAATGTAGTCAAAGCCAAGCTAGCGGATATAAGCTCCAACCTAACTTTTCGAAATTGAAATTTGGATAAAAATTGCGGCTTATTTTCGGACTAATACGGTAATGAAATTGAAACTGACAAAAAAAAAAGTCATAAATAAAAGCAGAAACCGATTTTCATAATTTTGTATGAAGGTCCTCTTTGGTATACCATAAAAGATGGCATAAAATATAGTGCAAAATGAGGAGATATCTCCGCTACTAACACAGAATCTACATAGTCGATATGAATGTAAGGTCCGGGATCCAAGCCGTTTACTATTATCAAATATGCAAGTAGGAAGATCAACAATTCGTCTTATTAAATTTAATTCTCATTCCATTTAATTGTCACCGTATCAGACAGTAATTGCCACATGCACCATTAACTGAATACAATTAATCCAGGAACACCAAAATTAAATATGTTATTATTTTCCTTACTTATAAACTTTTCGTATTTAATATTGAAGTAATTTACGAAATAAAATATTGCCAATTTAGAGCCAAAATTACTTTCAACACAAATAATCATACAGTAATTAGCACCCCACCCTCACTCACTAGAGAAGTTTCATATGTGGAAATTTTCTAATATCAGTTAATACCTTGATAATTTCTAAGTTTAAACATCAATTAATGCAAATGGAAGTACAATTTGGAAATGAATAATGGTAATAAATATAACGGAACAATCCTTAACACATTCATAAGAAATTATACAGTATCAGAAAGCAAGACCAAATACCCACTTTTCCTTGGCTAAACTCACTCTAATATGCACATGGGATGAAACGTTCCTCCACAACGAAAGAAGAAGCTCCAGTTGTTCCATCAGTTGTTGAACTAAGTCAATCAATTTACTCAATGTATTATTATTTCAATAGAAGCAAGGAGAGCGCTTATTTCTGGGTGCCGACAACTGTATGGTTTTTCAAGCCATGAAAACAAGGGAAGAAGCATATGAAAGTTACCGCAAAAGTGTGTTCTCAACCCATACGACGGGGCCGTATTCCACATTTAGGACCATAATATTAGCTACAAAATGCAAACTGCAAAAGCTACTTGTTCCTGTTACAAGTACTACAACGAATTATAATAATATTAGACGAATTCTATAAGCAGAAACTAGAGACTACGACAACGATCATCAATTGAAGACCTGCATTGCAAAACATCCCAAGTCCACTTTTTTTTCGTATTTTAATTTTTTCTGTTCGTCGGCATCTATGTTCCAAGGGTTATCCACTTGCATACTATTACACCCTAACTCCAACTCAAAACCTTGTGTTTTCAATACAAAATAACTTCAGCTGAATAGTGTAACATCCCAAGTCCTTGGACTGTTTTATGTTCATCTTGAAAAGACAAAATACTCCGATGGACTTGGGATGTTTTGTAATTCAGGTCTTCAATTATAGTAGAGGACGTATGGTGGCCAAATGTAAGGACATTAGCCATGTTAACTTTGTCAATTACCTATAATAATATTTGAATTTAATTCAGTTAGACTTGAGATAAGCCCCCGGATACTGTAACGATGCACTAACTTATCCTAACCATACCTTACCTAACATTAAACTGCTGTATGTTAGAATGCAATTTAAGGTAACTAGTTTACCTTTGGCTAAGCTAACTAAATTGAGCTTCTTTGTGCAACCTAACCTAATATCACTAATGTATCGACAGGTGAAAGTAGTACAGGTTAGAGACGTGAACATCGCCATTTCTCTGATTTTGTGAAGTGAACTTATAGGTTTTGAAGAAAGTAAAACAATAGAAGAATGTATAAAACAGCGTTTCATGTGTCACGCAGTCTGTGGTTAATTTCATAATATTATTTTTACTTCACACTTCGTTTTCACTTTCCATACCTATAACAATATGCGATGTCATGCTAAATTCTCCGTAAACAAAATTCGTTTTTACTCATACTATCCAATAGGCTTCTGTACAAAGATCTACTACTGCCCTAATCAAGAGTAAAGATTATTGTCCTTGAGGAGTCCTTTAACTGCTGCCAGCTTTGTCCAATCCTGTAGCTCCAGTGGTGTCAATTCAAAGGAGAGCAAACGCGAGAGACGAGAGAGAATGAGATACATAAGAGAGAAATAGGAAATCTTGCAATATTTAACGAATTCTTGTGTCTAATTAATTCTGAATGAATCACCTTTCCATTTGATTATTTTTACCATTGTTTTCATCATTATTACTTCTAGGTTACTTTGTAGATTGATAATTATAATCATTGTGGAACATATGCTTCTAGAATCTGGTAATAATGTGTAATTTGTAAAACCTCTAGTGCTTACTGTAGAACAGAATTTTACAAGCACTTCACCAATACTACAATGTAATTTAATATTGTGTAATATTGGTGGATGCAGTCAGCTCATTTCTGGAAAATTGAGGGTTGGCCCGCTTTTTGCACCCATTGGGTACAGGTCAGAACGTATGCCAAAAGCCACAGAACGTCTACTAAATCCGACAAAAAGCCTAAAGAATAATAATAATAATAATGAAACAAAACGTTTAACCGTCAGAACGTATAACTGTCACATTGTATAGTATTCCGAACAATCAAAAACGGAAACGTCGGAACGTATAGTCCTAAACAGTGTCAGAACGTTAGAACGTATAATATTTACAATAATCAAAAACAGAAAAGTCAGAACGTATAACCCAAACGGCGTCAGAACGTATGACGTCAAAACCTATAACATCAGAACGTATAGCATGACAACGTATAATTCGACGAAAGCCAAAAAATGCCTATGTATTTTAAAACTTATGTTCGTATCATTGACCTTATGGACATTTCATGAAATCATCAAACAGGACTGCCAACTCACCCTAGATATTTAAAAATTTAAATATTTTAATTAGTTTCAAGAAACCCTTGTCTCATCTCCAAGCGATTTATGCAATACCGATTTGTATGCTTTTTTTAAACATGTTCATAATGCCTAAAAATGTTTTGAAGCATTCACATCCCTCTACTCATCACCAATAAAATAGAATCGTAATTTCTTCGTATATATTTCTTATGGGAGCTATTTCTGTAGAGTCTTTGTCTAATTGCTGTCCATTCTACTGGACAGATTTCCATGATTTTTTAAAACAAATGTTCCTATTTACGTCTACATATGATATCAAGCATTCCCTCATAGAAGTATTTCGGGTAACGCTCTTCTTAGTACTGTAAATTAATTTGTAAAATTGCTTCCCCACAGTTTGACGTTCCCGCACCAAATTTGGCATACACATTATTCGACACAATGGGTGTACCGATTTCCACTCAATTGTCAGTGCTGTCAACCTATTTCTTCTTCTTCTTATTATTATTATTATTACTGTAAATTATAGATAGATATACTTGTAAGTGCTGGGCAGAAAGCATTCAACCTTATGAACATTGAACCTTTTGGTCGAAAAGCATTTCGCGGTAGTTGGCACTAGTCATAAAAGAAAGTAGTGCTAGATTTTTTTCTGTATTATTGTACTATCGTTTTTGTCTTGTTCTTTGTATTCGATCCTTTCAACATCTACTTGACAACAAGGTTATTTTGCAAATGGACGTCCAACAAATAAAAGTACAATTATCAAGCAATTAAACAAACAATAAACGTAACCGTCACTGGTGGAATGATATATATTTAGAGGTAACAAATCTAACTGAGATTGAGTATCATTATTCTATGTGTGGGAACATCTTTAACTTAGCATAAGATATGTGATGAAATCTAGGCATCTATTCTTAAACAAGGCATGCATAATAAAACGAAGTTCCAATCAGATCTTTTTCCTTAGTTCTATTCGGCTACGATTTAGATATTACATCAGTCAATTGCATCGGATAGTGTTAGCGCATACTTCCACTTGTATAATATTCTACAACGCATATAAATACGCATAGCAGTAAAATATCATTTAAATTTAGAAACTTCAAATTATGTCCACATTACCTCAGGTTCTAACAATTTGCGCATGCTTGGCAATGGCTATGTGAGACTGCTTATCCCAACTAGTGGGGGAACAACCTGTCAAAAGAAAAAATCAGGACCCCTCTTGCCCCACGGTCCCTGTTCTAAGACCTTCGTGATGAAGGGAATAAGCACATATTCTCAATAACGACAGACCGAAACTGCTTTATGAAGAAGAAAAAATAACCGATTTCGTTAAATTTCATACGTAATCTTAATTTAGTGCTCAATTTAATTGTGGGCTAAAATCATAAATTACGACAAACAAAATGGAAGTACCCAGAACAACTTCATTTAAAAAAAAATCCTTTCTAGTAAGATGGGCAAAATGTGATTAATTGTTGGCTTTCGTCGAATTATACGTTCTGACCCCATTTAGGGTTATACGTTCTGACGTTATACTTTTTGAAGTTATACGTTCTGACGTTATGCATTTTGACGTTATACGTTTTGCCGATATACGTTCTGGCGTTATACGATTTGACGCATTTAGGTTTACACGTTCTGACATTTCTGTTTCGATTGTTTAGAATATTATACGATCTGACGGTTATACGTTCTGACGTTTCAGTGTTCACCCTTTCTGTATACGTATACATTTCGCATTTCGTATACGTTCTGACGTTTCGGTGTTGATCCATTTTATTGCATTTGGTAGACATTTTGTGGCTATTAGTGGTAGAAGTCGAGTTTAAGTGAGTGAGCGCTTGCGATACGTGGAGGTTAGGTAAGGTTAGGTGCGGTTAGTATCTTTACACTTTTGTTGTTTCTTTGTTTAGAAATATGTAAAGATACAAAACCTTACCTTACCTAATCTCCACGTTCCCATAGTCACAAATTAAGGCAAAGTCGAGTTTAAGCGAACACTCGCTTAAACTCGACTTCTACCCTTTTAGTATATGTTTCGACAGTTTTAGAGTTATACGTTTTGATCGTGTCCGAAATATCCTGAGTTAAGTTTCACCTGGCTTTTCTAATCTTTCTCATAGTAGGTGAATACCGTCATAGTAACCTACAACGTTGTCTAAAAGAGACAATATCGTTCAGTGAAAACTAAAAAAGTACTAATAAAGGGTTACAGAGACCACAGAAATTGTTTTAGACATGGGCGGTAACAGCACTATGGCTTATCACCATCCCGACGTGATTCTAAAAGCAAATCAGGGGGGGTATCAGTAATGGTGTAATTTGAAGTGTACTTTAACGAAAGGTCCAGCTCTTAGAAGCTCACAAACTTATCAAGGACATTTATCGCGAATGCATAATTAATTGAATAATATGTTCCTGAATCAGATAAATTAAAATATATTTTTTTGTAATTAATTACAAACATTGTATATCACAAATGTGTTCAAATCATGCTTTCATATCATTGCAAAACATTCTTTCATTTGAATAAAAGGAAATGTGAACACTGTTTAAAATTTTAACATAAATAATTTCTGTCTTGTACTAATTTACCTCATATACGTTTTATATCAAGGCAACTTTATTTAAAAAAAAAGAATACGTGACGTATGCTCCTCTTCCGGTTTTCTGGTCTCGTCGCCATTTTTTAAAAATAAAAAATAATCTTGTTGCTATCTATCTTGGTTTCTTTTGCTGCCCCTTTCTATATGGTGTTCAGAAATGGCGAGAGTTTGTTTGCATAACTCTAGCGTTTCCGTATGTCGTCTACCATCCGCTTCCCTTCTCACCCCCTTATATTCCTCGTATTCTGCTCCCTCTCCTTTCCTCCTGATAAATCTCTAATCCACAAACTCCGCTCATTAAGCAACTACGAACTGGACACCACTTTTATGTTTGTTCCTCTTTTTTAAATTATTTTTTTGGGTGTATTTTTTCTCTGATATTTTTACACTTTCAACTTTTCTCTACAACAGTTTTGGGTTTTTCGTTCTGTGTTTTTCTAAAACCCTACCTCAAACTACTTTTTCAAAAAAAAAAAAGACTTTTTAGTTCTTTTATTTTCGTGGCGAATGAAGAGAATCGTGACAAGTTTGCTGGGCTGTGTAGTTCGTTACACAATTCAATGAAGGCGTGGAGGGGAGGGGAGTGTATGTGTGAGGATGTGAATATACGTAGGTGTGTGTGTGTGTGTGTGTATGTGTAAATTTGTGTGCCTGTGTGTGAGGGTATGCGTGACGAATGTGAAAAACCAATGCCAATGGGGGGCTATAGACAAGATGTATCGCCCATTGCTACCAATCGTTTCGGGAATTGCTCCATTTCATTCTTTTGGGTCTGCTGAAATTGTATTACGAATGAAGCGGGGAAGGTGGATGTGTCTGTTGCCGTATTTGTGTGGAGCTTTTCCGATTATAAAGATTAAAACGTTCTCCTATAAACTGTATAGTGTATATACAGATAGATTGATATAGATATAGACGGATATAGATATCATATACACATATAATATACTTTCGAAAATAAATTATTGAAAATTATTACACGTTCATAGATTATTTCTACTTATGAGTAACTATAACATTTCTATATTATGCATAAATATGAAAGTGAAATAATTGTAATGTTGCTTTGAGACAGTACTAAGTAAACATAGTACTTGTTTCTTAGATTCCAATTGAACAATTGAAATATATGAGCTGAGACGGGTACGATATAAGCTTAAGAAGTTGTAAATACTAAAATATGTACGAGTTGTGCTCAAAGATGAAACTTCTGCTATAAATCACTTTATTTTTTATATTACAAACCTATTATTCATCTTTATTTCCTCTACGGTAGTTCCGTATACTTGCAATTATCAATCCCAACATATTCAATTTAGTAAACAAGAGAGAGGGACTTGGCCAAGTTTCTGAAAGTAGCGTCAGTGAGACATTTTTAACAAGAATTCAGATACAGCTATAATAATCATTTTACACTGAGTTGTTAAATAATAAAGCTAAACTCTCAATATAAAAGAAAAATGAACAAATATAATAATAGAAACAATAATATATGAACACATATACAAAAACAGAATCATTACCTCAACTTAAATCAGGTATCGATACCAGGTCTTCTATTGGTTATCTGGTAGAGCAAAATCAAGACGGTTTGAAACTTGGTTATACTGAGATGACAACCTGTAAATTAGGAAACGCTGTACAATAGCCCGCCTGGGTGTTCGTAAAGCGAACGGGTCATTACTGCAAGTGGATCTTACAGGAACTCGAAAAAACAACTCGTTAAGAATATCTGGAATGTCCATTATCAATTGTATACAGGTATTTGAAGTCATGCAAATATAGACGTGCTAAAGGAAGTGTAATATAAAGAACTTATAAGAGTTGCTGTTTGCTTAAATTGCGTGTAGATGGGGTGCGAAAGCGAACTATAGCCAAGAAAACGATCAGAAGTCGGACATAAGAGTGGTATGGTATTTCGGGATCTTCCCTGGTCGACTTTCTGACAACCTTAAAACATTTCATTTGAACTATATCACAGTGATTAAAAAAACTGGCAAAAATTTTCAAAATTTCCAAATATTCAGAGACAAGAGTTGAACATTTCGCTATCACGATTCTATAATAGTTAATGAGAAAAAGTGTTTAAATATCTCATTTTTAAATAGGGCTCATATTCAATTTTAGGGCCCTGGGTCTCATTACGAACATTGGCATCCAATGTTGTCCCGATCCACTTTAATCCTCAAATATTTTGTCTTGTTCTAAAGTCTAGATAGAATTCGAGAAACAACGTTGCAAATATGACAAATTTAACATTGAGACTCTGTTAAGATTAATGGGGGACTGTGATCTAACAGGTGCTGCGGACAACTCTGTCCTCATAAACGATTTTTATCGCGTCAACATGCACAACGCATTTCCAGAAAGCACGATTCAAATATCGCAAATTTTACAGTTAGCTCCATGTTGAATTAATTAGCCCCAGAGGCCCAATGGAGCCCCGCTCGGACATGAAACAAACTCGTAAACCTCTCCCGGTCATTAGGAATTAGATCTCAGAGTTTGGTGTATCTGGTCCAAAAACTGCACAAGCAGAACCAGGACATTCCCCCCCACTCGACACACACACACACGAGCGCGCGGACAATACAGAGTTTTCTTTATTATAACACGCTTGTATAAGAAGAACTGTGACCTGACAATAGTTTGTAGTTCAAAATATATTTTGTATCAATTAAATTGTTAATTGTACTCATTTAACTAAGTTTAAGGGCCAAAGCGTGAGTTTCGGATTTTTTGTGGGGGGCGTTCTGTTCATTCGTTGCAATGTGTTCGGCTCATACTCCTCGTATGCTTGCTTGCACTTGATGAGTCTCTGCGAAGCTTTTATCGAGTTTGGAACGAAATTTCAATCGCATGATTCTCTTCAAAATCTCTTTTTTTATAAGACGAATCCCACCAGCCGGTCGGGTGGCCGAACGGTCTGCGGCTGTAGGCCATCGGTTCGAAAGTCCCGGGTTCGAGTCCCGGCAGGAACATGGGTGTGGATTTTAACAGCTAAAGCCGAATTGTGACGGACCGAAGTCCAAAGTTTTACCAAGTTACGAATCCCACCAGGGAATATTGCTGGTTTTGCAGAAGCATCTGCCAATTCATTATCATGGGTACGAATATGGCTCGATATCCACTTAAATACTACCTAATCGCCACGAAAGCTTATGGCATATATATTATATATTACTTCTTGGGCGAGGGATGTTTAGTATACACGTACAAAGACTTGGAGCAGGATTTTTTAACGTGGGGGTCGCTACCCCCAGGTGGGTCGTGGGATGTGTTCAAAGAGGTCGCGAAGGGAGGTGAAAAATAAATTTAAATATGGTTTTGTAGGTTTAAACTAATAAATTACGTGTAATGTAATTTGTTGAACAGTTTTGGATAATATAATTAGGATATTTATTATCAAATACAGCAAATGAACTGTCATGTCTCGAAATGAAAACCAAATATTACACAAAATAAATTAATCATAGGTGAGTTGCCGGTTAGAAGACATGCTAAAAGGGGGTTGCAGGATGAAAAAAACGCTGATTTAGAGCCTAAATAAACCCTAATTGCATTCAGATAAATATTGAAATTGTGATAAAGAACCCAAACCTGTACAGTGGCATACAATTCAGCTGTAATAAATACTGGATTTGTTGTTAAGAGGCGATTCGTGAGCTTACTCGCCAGTAAAACATATGCGCATCGAACAGATTTTATTTGTTTTCGACCTATGAGTGTAAATAGCGGTAAAAGTACGGTATTGATATCGTACCTTATAAAATTCATGCCAGAACTGAAGCATTTAAGTCTCTGCTTTCTTATTTTCAGATAACTTCATATCAAGCCGCGGCCCGTCATTTGTCCGTGAGCTGCAAAAGCAACTTTGCAATTACATGATTGTACCGTCTGCATTCAGAAAATTCAGAACTAGAAACGTTCGGCGCAAAGTAGAGTTACTCGATATTCTACCCAACCTTTAAATTATGGTATGTAGATTGGAATATGAAGCAGTTTCTTCCTCTAGTATTTCATTCTGTTGCTGATACGTTTTCCCTCTAGACAAGGAAGAATAACAGAAAAGCGAAGACAAAGAAAGAAAATCCATTGTGTATTCTTGCAAAAAACAGCAGTCGCATTTCACGCCAACAGTTAGGTCTAAGAAGCCATTCATCTTGTCGTATGTGACGTTGATATTTACGCTTGAAAGTTAACGCTTCATGTTTACGCTTAAGTTAGCTTTCTCAAACAATAAGCAGAAGATAAAAGCATTTGAAATATCTTTTCTGTTACTCCACAAAATCATTGCCATAGACGTTTTTTTCTCTAAAAATCTCTTTTAGTGCTTCTATTTCTTCTTTCTTTAACTGTTGCTTCTTTCTCATTGTTAAATATGATTCTCCATAGGAATGCCATCATAGTGACGGACTATTAAAGGCATCAAAGCTTGTCCCATTGACGAAATATTTAAACCCACAATGCAAAAAGTGGGTTGATGTGCCAAATCGTCTTAGATGATTAAGTTAATTGAGGTTATATATTTACGGCCTTTAGGCATCTCAGGCTCAGGCCTGGATAGTGTGAAGAAGACCATGTTAGTAGGTAGTCGACCAGAGTCTCGTTTTGAAGGTACAATCCCGGCATTTGTCCAGTATGACTGAGGTAAAACCTCAATCAGACTTGGCGGTCGCTGGGATAGTTCACCAGAACCTTACGATTGCTATGCCAACGCTTTACCACTGAACTATGACTGATCGGTAGATGATGAACTTAATACTATAATAGCCCAGGCATTTTAGGAAAATGTTCCCATAAAGCTGAATTTTTCAGAATAATTTTCTTTGTTAATGTACTTTGACATATCAAAAGTCCCCTAATCTCCGACGCGTGCTTTCTCTCAAAATGGCGGACAAAGATGGCGGCCATGAAATTTAGACTTGATGACTTTGGGCAGCAATTACTTTCTTCTTTATGAACTTTTGAATATGTATCACGTTTAAATACGTACAGGAAAGGCTGAAATTAAATTTTTATGATACTTATCATATCAAACTTCACTTTCGGCAGGTTTAAATTTTTTATATGTATAAAAAAGTCAAAGCAAATATCACGTTTTCTATGCTTGGTGACATTTGTTAGAATATAATTTAGAAATTAGGAAAATTGTTTGAATAAAAGTTGTAGAGAACTTTATGAGCTTTAAAATGAGGTATTTACTTTGCCTTAACATAGCCTGATGTAGATTCTATACAAGAGTTATTATATACCTTAACAGGACTTCTGTAAGAAATAAGTGCTAAGCATCTGACTACTAACACACAAACACTTTAAGAAAAAGCTTGGAAAAAAGTCCTATAATAAAGCTAAATTTTTCAGACACCTTTGCGTCTGCAGTATTGTATAATATTCGAAAAAAATTCTCTATTCTCACGTGCTTGCTTTCGCTGAAAATGGCGGACAACGATTTGGAGTTGATGACGTTAAGCGCATATAACTTTTTTTTTAGATATTTATATACGTATTTTGTGTAAATGCTTACAGCAGCGAGTGAGATTAATTTTTTGTAATATTTGAATTTCAAAATTTAATTTTGGTATTTTGATATTTATTGTTAAAAAAAAAATAACTAAAGCGATTAACTGTTTACTTTTGTTGATATTTATCTCAAGAAAGAGGGAGCTATTAAGAAACGAAAAAGTTTTCTACATCTTCAATTTCGTTCTCAGATTCATAAACATTTTCTGTATTTGCACACTCAATCCTGAGACAGTTCTTACACATTTGAGAACATTGCAGACCAGCAGAACGACATTCACACTTAGTTGAAGAGTTGTTGTTTGCCGTAATCTTGCAAGTACATCTGATCAGAGTAAGAAGTTCAGGTGGTGCAGGTTCTATAATAGGTGGAATGGGACGGAATTGTCCTCTCTCTAGAGTCCATCCTCATTCGAGTGGATCACGACGATCCCCTAGCCACTGCTGTACTTGGTAGTAGACCCTCAGTATGTGTTGACGAGCAGCAGCTTCTGACGACGCAATTATTAACAGACAGATAGAAAATTCTTCCGAGATATGTGAATTAGATCACAAAATAAAGAAATATATTTACTTGCTTTGTTATATGTGATATTAATAAGCCTTTCTGAACAAAAGATAATTAAATATGTTAAATCCAAAGAGAATAATACACAATACAAGTACGATGAAAAGCAGTTTTGCGCTAAATATTTGCTGCCATCTGTGGAAAATAACTTAAAAATTCAGCTCTATAGGAATCTTTCCAACTATTTTTCTCGCTATTTTAGGTAGGAAATAATAAATTCCAGTAAATACCTCATTTTAAAGCTCATAAAATTATCTAAAACTTTTATTCAAACAATTTTCCTAATTTCTAAATTGTATTCTAATATAAATGTCACCAAACATAGAAAACGTGATATTTGCTTTGATTTTTTTATACATATAAAAAATTTAAACCTGCCGAAAGTGGAGTTTGATATGATAAGTATCATAAAAATTTAATTTCAGCCTTTCCTGTACGTATTTAAACGTGATAGGTATCTAAAAGTTCATGAAGAAGAAAGTTATTGTCGCCCAATGTCGTCAAGTCGCAATTTCATGGTAGCCATCTTCGTCCGCCATTTTGAGAGAAAGCACGCGTCGGAGATTAGGAGAAAGTACATTAATAAAGGAAATTATTCTAAAAAAATCAGCTTTCTGGGAATTTATCCCACTTCTCGCTATTTTAGGTAGAAAATGCCTGGCCTATAATGGATTGGAAAAGTAATCTGAATTTAAAGATTTCTCACAAAGAAATCGTTAATGAGATCATGTAGAAACCTACAATGAAATTTCGCTACGAGAATCTACATCACGTAGAAACGTCTACAAAAAATAAATATTTGCCTTTCTCAACTGCAATATACCGAGATCGAGGCTGGAAATTTGGTGCGAAGTTTGCAAAAGAAAGTATGTGATTTTCAGTCTGTCAACAGAAGCCACTTGTGCTTCACTTCCTTCCTGGAATGGAACGGTGGGGGAGTTGTAACCATGGACGTAAGAATATAGTAGGACTAGTAACAGGCCAAAATTTATGGGCCGGAAGTGCGCCTTGCCGCCATGTTGAATTGACCAAAACATTGCAACTGGCCATAAGAAGTAATGTTAATTGAGCCACTTTTAATTACAAATTTTAAATTTATGTGAAATAATTTAAGGTATGTGAAGGTTGCGTCTGATGAAGCCGACCAAGAGGTACGTGTGAGGATAAACAGGTAAGCAATATTTAACTTTTTTCTTCAAAACTAATAGTGAAATAATATCAGGTTCCAAGATTTGAATGATCACTGCTCTTGAGAAGGAAGTGTATTGCAATAACACTTATTTTATAATAATTAGTAGTTAAGGACAAATTTAGATAATTAAAATTTATTTGCACATTCACAATATCGTCTGCTTCCTTTCCAGAAAGTATGCGCGATCCGCCATGTTGGAATGACAAATTGCACTCTCAGCCGTCCCAGTTTTATAACATTGATTGAATTGCTTGTTACTAGTCCTATTATATTCTTACGTCCATGGTTGTAGCGTCTGCCCTTACAACGCAGCAATACATCGCTACACTTCTCGCTAAAGTCATACCTCTGCTTAGCCTAGAGGTTAGCACGGTTACTTTCTCTGCGTGTTCTTCATGGATTCACATCCAATGTGAGTCCATTGAATTGAATGGCTCGGAGTCCACTCTGCCTGAAGTTGTATGAATAGCTGAATAACTCACCAAATTGTTTAGCACATTACTTACAATCACGCAATACTTGCTGAAGGGATGTCCACGTGATGCTGAGTAGCTGCTTTGCTACGCAATATTGTAACCTTTGTCTCGGGACCTTGCAATAGCAGTTAGTTCATATACAGTGAGTGCTAAAAAGTGATCATACACCTATACATTTTAGGAAGAAGCAAGGCGTGTAATAAATGTAATAACCCGCAAAATATGACTAATGGAAATAAATTGCATAAGTAGGTTACGTAAAAAAAAAAAGAGACAAGTATGACATCAACAAATGAAAGAAGACGCGACAGGAGGTGTGCAGACCAGACACAAAAACTGATCGTACAATCGAAGTAATGAAGTACAACGAAGAAGCTAATGCTGGGTTTGCTAACACTTACGTGCAAGTGCACCTCTGTTGAGCACGGAGAAGAGACATAACAAGGCCAATCATCAGTAGGAAACGGCCAACGCATAGTGGAAAGTCAAAATGGACAGGAAACGCACAGAAAGAAATGAAGAGACAAGAGAAAATATTATTAAATTGCAAAATTAGTGTAAATCTTTGACCGAAATATCCGAACTCGTTGACAGATCTCGTTGGACTGAATAATCGATAATTGATTGGTTTTGTGTTTTGAAAACAGTATGAAACCTTCCCTGAGGTGGAGTTAATTTGCTGAGTTAATCAGATATTCGATTTATTATTTGGGAAATGTAAAAGGTAGTGCTGTGAAGTGAGTAGTGCCCTAAGAGTAGTGCTGTGAAGCTGGTAGCTGGTGTTGAAGTGTCAGTCAGTATAGTGCAAAACATTTGTAAAACAGAGGTGTATTATGGTTAGACATTCCACAAAAATTCTTTGCAAATAAAACAAATCTGATGAAACATTTAAATTTTGGAAAATAGTACCTAAATGAGGAAACAGACTTATAGAACAAGGTAATCATTTCGGACGAAAGTAAGTATAATATTTTTGTGTCCGACGGAAGGCTCATGGTATGGCGCAAGCCTACTGCAAATTGGATCCTCCACATCTTGTGCCTACAGTGAAATGTGGAGTTGGACCCGTGTATGTCTGGGCGTATGAGTGCCTCCGGGAGCATAAAATGTATATCGACACTTTAAAGGAAAGTTTCCATGCTAGTGCGTAGAAGATGGATCTTCACAACGACTTCATATTTCAGAAAGACAACGGCCCCAAGCATACAACAGGAAATACTCGGTTGTGGCTACTCTACAACTTCATACAGCTCAAGAACTTCATACCCAAACAACTTCATACACCCTCTCAATTCCCAGATATTAATCCGAAAGAACATCTGTGGTCTGTTCTGGAAATGAAAATCAGAAAACACATAGCCTGTCCAAACAAGCAATGCTCAAGAAATGGTACTTCATTGACCCCTCAACTACGGCAGCGTTGGTGAATTCCATGTCGCGGAGACTTCAGGCAGTATCCCAAGCACAGGGGCAACCCTACAAAGTATTGAACGATGCAATACTACTGTTAAATACTACCTAAATCATAGCTGTACGAGGACCTTTTGCACGTACAGAGGAGGTATACTTTTTTATCTTGTAAATTCCAGATTATTTTTTTCCCTTTGAGATCTTCCTACTTTGTGGAAATAACATCTATATAGTTCTTGTCACGATTCTGCTATTTCTTTATTTTTCCATCATAACGCATTGACGCTTTTCTTGTCAGAATATGAGCTAAGACATAAAATTTGATAGTAGGAAATAATTACCTAACATTTCAAAGGAGCAAATTTTACACGTTTTGATTAAATTATATATTTCCGTGCTTCATTGTGTTACCACAGCTTTCCTAATTTTCTATTTTATTTTATAAGTTAAGCTGAACATATGTTCATTTTATCCTTAGACGCTGAACTACGTAAGGTGTTGAACTATGAAAAAATATCTGTATTTTATCCGTCGTTCTTCATCCGGATATCCGATATCCGGATTTTTGAACGATTTTAAGATCACCATATTTATGTGGCAGCTTATACACTACTGGATGGACTAACATTTCTGGTTGCAAGTAAGTAGCTCGCTGTTGGGAGTGAATGGAGACAACATGTCTCAAAAGAGCTACTTTAGCTAAATTGCACATCATGTTGGTTTCATATCAAGCTTGCATAAAACATGGTAGAAATTAATATTTACATGAGTCATCACTTTGTATCCTGCTTCATTTGACGATCATAGGTTACCTGCTGTTTCACTTGTACTGTGTATACGACATTAGTATTGAATATATACTGAGATGATCCAACTTCCCGACCAAAGAGCCATTCTCCAAACATGAACATTTTTATTGTGTTGAGATACCATAGCTAGAATAAAAATTGTTTGATAAATTCCACTAGCTGGCCAGACAATAAAGCTAACATCGCGCGAGCTACCTGTAGCTCGCGATCGACGGTTTGGCGACATATTCCAAAAATATTTTCTTATGGCGCGTTGTTTCATGCTGTTTCTCTCTTTCAGTTCATAATGAGCACCAGAAGGTCAAGAGATCCTTTCCACATCTTCCACCAATCACGTCCCAGGTATCGTTCACTTTCCGAAACTAAACAAATTGACTAGGGAGGATGTAGGATTGTGAGCGACGAACTGTGATTGGTTATAATTTGTTTAGTATCGGAAAGTGAATTATCTGTGGGACATGATTGGCGGAAGATGTAGAAAGGATCTCTTGGCCTTCTGGTGTTTATTATGAACTGATAATGTTGATTAATGTTTCATCTGAGGAACATGTTGGTAGAACACAAACATTGTAACGATTTCTGTGTGTTTTTATAATAAAGTCAAGTGAATAAACCTTACCAGCCTATTTTAATTAACTTAAGTATGGATACAAGGCCTTAATATACCCTGGAAGCACATGAATTTGCAGATTTGTTTAAGGAAATAAGATTTGTTTTGTGTGTTTCAATCTGTAAGGATAATCTTTAATCTAACACACACACCTGTTAAGAGAAATCAAACGAGAACTTAACTGAATTTTTAGACTCGTAACAAAATGTTGCTTAAAACTTATTTGTAAGATGTACCCAAGTCAAAACTTCTTGAAATTCCATTTAAAATTCTCACAAAATCTTTAACTCTGACCAGGCGTTATGATTTTAAGGGACACATAAACTCCGATAAATTAGTAATTTATGACACTACAATTCTTTGCCTTAACTTTGATTTACTGAGAAATTTATATTCAACATACTTATCAGCTAAAATGCGAGGAACAGATGCAGTGCTTGATAAGGAACATCGTCCTTCAGATAGGTATTTGGTCTTTCACCAGAAATACCTGCCCGACTGACGCAATGTAACATACGTTTGATCTTTTTAGATGGTGGGCATTTTTCAGGGATATATATATATATATATATACATACATCGCAGTAAGATTTAAGATGATATCAACATAATGGTAACTTGGTATTTATTGTGAAGCTGTTTACCCCCAGTTCCTTGTAACAATGCAATCCTAGTTCGATTTTCAATCAGGGTCCATATTGTCGCCTGAGCATACGCATAAACCTTATTTACTGGCGTAAGAGAAACAATAGACATTTCAAATATAAAATCAGCACTGGATCCAAAAATAAAGAAATTAACAACACACTGAATATAACGAGATAACTTAAAATAGGTTATAATGATCATTTAATAGATATCTCTTTAATTAACCGTCATTATTTAATTATCAATATAACTTTATTGAAAATGAAATGTTTGTATCCATACAAAAGATTCCTAAAAGCTTTACAAAATTGGCAGAATTTTAAAAGACGAGAACTCAGTTTTCTTCTTTCTTCATTGAAATATAAAAAAAAATATATTTAAATTTTATGTCTGATTTGCAAAACGGTAGGAGATGACAGAACAGAAGGAACAGTTAACAGTTTAACTGAAAGTTCTTCATTAACTGGATATACAATTCCCACCCTCTCCCTCCGTACAGAAAAGAAGAGATAAAAACTAAATAATTACCTGCCTGGGTTATGTGAAAACTTTATTATCATGCAAACTCTTTAAGTACCTTAATAAACAACTTTACACCAAAACTTAAGAGAATCTTAAATGCTTTATTAAATGGGAAAAATATAAAAAACGTGAAAGATGACTGTAGTATAAAAGTCGGATAGAATGGAATTTGGGGCCTTCTTGTTCTAAGTTGTCTTCTGTGTGCGTTCATAGGCTCACTCTAAAAATCTCCGATACCCTGCTATAAGACAAGGAAAGAGAATCAGGCAATGGAGTTATGTAATTTTACTTCTGACGTCGGGAACATCGAGTTTCAATATCCTCAGTAGAACACATGTTGATGTCATCATTAAACGTTCGAATCTTCAACTGTTTGTAACGATTACACGTTATTTAAACTTTTAATCGCTGCTACAACATTGATAACACCATTGAATGTCCGCCTCTTCAACGCTTTTTATCGAGTAAATATTTAAATAACGTATAATCGTTAAACAAATAGTTGAAGACGCGAACATTCAACGATGCTATCAACGTTGTATCAACGTCTTTTCTATGTTTTACTGGAGCTTATAATATTGATGATCATTCTACTTAGAGGCAAAGTTTATGATCAGAGGGGTCCAAGGTGAACCGATTGTGGTTTGCCGTTCTGCATTCCATCTGGATAGAGATTACTTTAACCCTAGCATTACCAAGGTATTTTTGGGTCCCATCAATTACCAAGGGGCCCACAAGGCAAATGGCATCATTTCTCACGGAAACTATTTTATACTGCCTAATATGAACTTTGGGTGTCTAGGACATCACATAGTTTTCTTCTACCTCATTACGGCGTTTCTAAGTACAGTGTTGCCAACTATAACTATATAGTTGTGTACGTGACAAATTATTATTTATGTTAGTAACTATGATATTTCTTTTACTTGTTTTTACAGAAGCAGTCAATAAGATCAGTTGCACCTTAATACATAGTATATGCTCGAAGGCACCTTCATACCAAATTTCATATTTAACATTTACATTATTCTGTGAATAGCCCCTTACTACTACTACCAAGGGGGCAGGGAGGTTACGAAGCTTTCAACGCATTATTTACATTATAATTGGAACAAGACAAACATTAAAAATCAAGCAAGTACGTTTTAATCATCAATGGGGTGAAGTCTGACAGTATCATTTTTTAAAGATTTTTTGTCGGATTGGAAACGTTAAAAAATTAAAATAATAAATTTGTTGGCCTTCGAACCCCCTAGTGATGCTAGGGTTAAGGTCTTTAGAACGAAGTCTAAGTAGGTTTCAGTTAATATCTATTCTGAAGCAAGCGCTCAACTACAAATTTGCCATTTTGAGACATTTACCATGAGCTATGTTCACACACATGAAATATTTATATTAAAATGGACTTGTAAAATATCAGCTCTACACGGAGCAGAAACAGTATTCAATGCAATAACTTTACTTGAAGCACACAGCACATATACAAGGGACATACCAAAAGTAATGTACGTTAGGCTAAAACTTTTGTAATAATAATAAAAGGGAAATTGCACACATTTCATCGCATGAGAATTGTTTTATTCTATGTCCTTAAAAAATCCGACAACTGTTCAGCCACAAGATTGCGCTACTCAATAGTGTTCCTCAGTGGCGATGCATTTTTGCTACTGTTTAACTCGAAGTTACTTTAGAAATATGATTTTGGTCACTTCCTCACCCAGCCGGCATGGCGCCACTCAATAGATTGATTCTTGCTCTTTGGGTGGTACACGTATGCCCATGTTTCATCACCAATGCAAAAATGGTCAAAAGGTATCCTTGTGGGCTTCCAAATGTTCCAGTAGATCCATGCAAACCTCCTGTCTACCCTGTTCCATGTCAGCTGCTAATTGATGAGGAACCCATTTTGCGCACATCTTTCAATACTCCAGTTCTTTGATCATCGTCTGGACAGCATTGCTACCACATAACAGTTCTGATAACATTTTTGAAACAGTGAGACGATGATCCGCCCTAATCAAGTAATTCACTTTTCTTCTTTTCTTCTGTTACAGCTGTCACTGGTATTCCTTTTCTAGGTTTCTCTTTCACACTTGTTCCTTCTCCCTTGAACTTGTTGACCCATCTTCGGACGTTACTCATGTCAATTGTCTCCTTACCATAAACCTGTTCCAGCCTTTTATGGATGTTGGCACCAGTACATTCCTCTGCTGTCAGGAACTTGATGATAGCCCTTTGTTTATGCTTCATATTCATGGTTCAGCAAAACCTGCAAAAAACAAAATTGATGAAAATTGCCAACATACAAGAACAGTCACTCTTTACGCTGCTAAAAAGGAATTAAATTTAGATTAAAACTTTCCGTTGTAGTGATCATCAGGCATTACTTTCGGTTTGCTTCTCGTACATTCTCATAAAGGAAAGGAAATTTCTTGTCTTGAGCCCGTTCTCGGAACAAGCTAGACAAGCAGTGCACCGGTGCCCCGACAAATAAAGGTAAAAGTTCAGACCAAGGACATTGGAATCGAACCAATATCGATTCGTCTTTAGATACAAAAACGGACTGAGAATAGCTCTAAATGCCCGAAAACATCAGTGTACCTTGCTATAGGCTAATGTGAATTATTCGTGAAATTGTTGTGGTAAGAGCATTCACACCTTATAGAATACAGAACTTACTGTCACAGAGAAAACTGAATTAATGAAACATTCATATCTACGTAAATACTCACAATGAATAACTTCGGAAAGTGATTATTCACATTAAAACAACCAAACAAAAAAAAAAGTTTTTTTTTTCAAGAATTTTCGAAACATTCGCAGTTTCGGAGATGCAGGCGTTGAAAGTTACGATGGCATCGTCTCAAATGACGTCATATCTCTACAAATAACAACGTAAGTGATATCGGCTTAGCAAATCACAATCGAAGTAGTTCCCAATACATCCATTTGAGCAATGTTTATGCTGTATATGCGGGTTTCGCGATCATTGCACGGAATAAATATGGTTTAATCGGTCAAGTATTTATTTATTTATTATTAAGTTTCAGATACAGCTGGGGTTGCCATTGTACACAGAAACTAAATAACATTGCAACAAACTAAATACCATGAAATTAAATTTTAAACAACACATAACACAGCAATTGATATCACTAACATGACGATTATAATACATAACAGGAATAACTTAGATATTGGTATTTAGCGTTCGATGGAAAGTGCTTTTAGATACGAAAATATCGTTATTGGAATCGAGAATATTGTACATAATTACTAGTCTATGGAATAAGGAGCGCTGCAGTATGCTTAGCCTAGGCATGGTACAATGAAGGAGGTTATTATTTCTGGTTATTCGTAAGGGAACACGGAAGTAAAATTTAGATATCAACTCTCCAGTTCTAAGATTCCCGTTAAGTATCTTATAAGTACATCAAATCTGCCAGCTTGCGACGAGAAGAGGGAACGTGGAGACCAAGAACGGATAATAACTCAGGTTTGCTTAAGCTACGTACTGATGGTATTCTTCTTTTGACTATAGCAAGAAAAAAGTTCAGAACAAAATCAATATGAGATTGATTAGAAATACTAGCCATGTTCCAAATTGGGGAGCAATATTCAATTTTAGGGGAAATGAAGGTTTTGTAGAACATACTCAATGAATGAAGGTCCTCAATTTATGTAAATCTATAGAGAAAACCAAGTAAGAAATCATCTCTAAGCTGCATACAAACTATTTGCATTGTGGTTTTCTAAGCCGACATCTCTTACGTAATTAATTATCTAGATATGACGTCATAATGTTAAGCACCTGTAGCTCCGAAGCAAGACGTGTTTAGACATTTCTTCGAAGGAACTATTTTCTTGCCTTGATGTGAATCATAATCTCCCGAAGATCGTCGTTGATATTCATTCCTCACCAGTGTAGTTGCTTCATAAACTAATATCGTCCTGAAAACGAAAATAAGGCAACGGGAAATAACGAAATCGAAGTGAAGTGAATTTAGAATTAAGAACACCGTGACACAAAATAATTTACGGTACCTGAAACGTATTCCAACTATTCTGCGGATGTGGATGTACTGCAGAAAATATGGATCGGAACACGGTTTAAATTAATTCTCTCGGGGAAATGAATCTTTTCCGAGGAGAAGTTACACTATCATGTCGGCCATACTCAACTCCACCAGTTACTCTGTTAAAAATGTGTTAAATATTTAATTTTATTAACGATTTCTCATTTTTAAATTAAAAAACACAAAGAAACACTAAACTTAGAGTGTGACATTTACATCTTGTGGAGGTACAGGTTTCATTACCCTGAAATAGGGTTACCAGATTTTCTAAATAAATAAATAAAAAAATAAAATAAAAAAAACCCGGGACATTTCAGACATATTAAAAATAATAACGTTACACAATATATTACCTATAATGAAATCCATAACCTAAGCTTACCAATAATATTAAGCATAACCTCCTGACAATGCTGCTGGCTTACATAATCATAGAACTCTAAAGTAGCTCATTCGATATACATTTCATTATGCCTTCAATGATTGATACGTATAGGTGATTTCGTTCCTCTGTTCATTGCACATTCATGATAAAAATTCCCTTTCCACGTTAGTATTAGGCTCAGAAACAATACGGATGAGTTCACTGTCAAAAAGGGACAAGCAGGCATCCAGAAACTAATTCTGTCATTGAAAACCGGGGCGTCTGGGAACCCTACCCTCAAATGAAGGCGCATGTCACTGACATCTCTAACTTCTGTTCAACAGCACATGCGTCCACTCTGATATCTTCGGTAACTTCTTCCGGAAAGAGGCAGGAGTTCGTATATGTTTGGTTTTATAGTGGTGACAGAAGGTTAAGTCAGCATATAACAAGCCCACATCAATAGTTCAAATCTATTAACCTAACTTTGTTTGGAACACCTGACGAACACGTCACTTATCGAAGTACCAAATAAAGTCATATCGCTCTCTAACACGGACACGGAAGTCATACGAGGGCCGAAGAATCTATCACAAGAGTTTTATTTACCAAAAATTATGATAAAGATAATAACAATACTATTTCTTTTATGCAGTAGACGACCTCTTACCATCTTAGGGTTAACCGACCACTCAGCTCAGGAAAACAGTTATTGATTCCTTCTAAATACACTATTCTTCCTTCTTCCTTCTAAAATACACTATTTATCTGGAGTGCAATCTTCAACAATGGAGCCCTCCCAACAATGCTCAATGGATAAAATCGAAATTCGCCCCGTACATTTTCCTAGGTATTCATATTGTGCTTCTACCTACGTAGTTTCGCAACTCTGCCTTAGAAATTGTTGGAGATATTTACGTTTGAATTTTTGTATTTAATTACATGGGCGATTACAGTACTATATAGAGTCCGATATTTAAAATATTTTTGAGTACTCATTGACCTTAAACATACGCATTTTAACAGATATAGTCTATAATTATTTAGTTTACAAATACAGTGATACAGTATGCATGTGTTAGTGTTTTCTTCTTCTCGTCTTGTGAAGTGTTGTACATTGTATTTCATAAATTCGGTTTAACCCACTACTTCGTTATCCGGCCAGGGTCCGGTCCCGCGGTGGCCGATTAAGAGGGCTCCTCCTGTATTTGCATTTATAATTAATACAAAAATTATGTCATCATACTGATCGAAACTAATGGTTCTAATTTCGGACCAATTTTTGTCACTGTCATTGTAGTCAGAAAGATGTGATGATACCACCTTTTCAGCACAATGGCGAAAAAAGAAAGGAAAAAATAATAAAAAGGTACTTGAAAAGTATTGCATTATCAATCAAGGCCATTTCAATCCGACACTGAAATGTGAAAAGGAAAGTTTGCGCAGAATGTACACTATTATCGCCGGCTCAACCATTATCGTTTTATTTTTAAAACTGCAATATAGACGTGACAATAATGAAGGTGCTGGAGGCATAAATATTTTTCTACAAGACGCATAAAAATACCTTCTAAGTTGAATTTAAGTATAGAGTTTAGGAATCTATGATTCGGAACGATTTGTTTTGTAAAATTAGTTTCATAGTACTGAAGATAAAGAATTAGTTGGCATATATTTTTACTACAAATGTGGAATTAAAAAAATATATAATGTAAATGAACTATCACTTTCAATTCTCCACAAAGACATCAAAAATACATTTGAAATTTTAGCTTGAAATCATAATTTTTATTTTACCGAATGTTTTGTTCCATACAGTAGATAGAGTATGCTACAGGTACAGATCCAAGTTTGTTACCGCGATGGATCTCCTTTTATATTGAAACGTCACTGAACCGCCTCCAATCAGATGGATATTAAATAGAGTCTAGATTACTACAAGAACATTGTTTAAGAGAACGTTGTTGCAAAAACGCTAGGTCATCTTCTTCAGAGAACTAAAGAAGAAATTCTCTCTTGCGACGTCTGTGTCATGAGTAATGTGTCGCAGTGGTTAACACATTTTTGGTCTCAGTCTACAACGAAGGATCTAAGCAACAGTCACGAAAGAAGTGATTATGGTGTGCCTGTAATAACAGTTTCAGTTGCATTGTGGAAATTGAAATCTTCCTCGCATGTGGTATCTACTTCACTGCTTTTCAGATGCAATATAATTGAGACTGAAATTAATGAAAATAGTATGTTGCTGATTGCTGCAGAAAATCATTAACTGATGGGTACAAATTGTTACTGCTTTTGGAAAGAAAGGGTTGAAACTTTCAACAAAAACTATGACGCAGTAAACAACCAAACCTATGTTGATAATTGTTATTGGTAAGCTAATAGTACTGAAAAAGTGTTTACTTTTGTCTTGCCTTGTAATCAGATTTAGATAATTCTAATAATTTCTATTGATACTGCAACAAAATACAATGCACAAAAAGTAATTTGTTTAGCATGATGCGTGCATGCAAAAACTTCCATAGCACGGTAGCGGTGCTACCGGGACAGCAAGAGGATCACCGGGATGATAATAGTTCTTTTCTATTAAAAGGTTTATAAATAAACCGAAGGTCTCAATTAAAGCGGGCCTGTAAAGAGGAAAATCAAATTTTTCCGTTTTTTTTAAAGCCAACAATTTGTAATACTGCTAACGTCTTTTTAAGCAAGAATACTTTTATATAGGTAATTAAGAAGAAATACAACATAAATTAAACCCTAGATTGCAAATGGTTTTTGGTATATGGGAGATATTCCGGGTTGCCCAGTTTTCAGTGTTGCCAGCTTTTTAAAAACATTTAAAAAAAAATTCCATACCGTATCTGCCCCAAACTTAGCTTAAACATCATTCAACACAATAGAATAAAGCTTTCGATGTCCCAGACCTCAAGCACCCCAGGTGTCAGTGTTTTTAGGTCTATATTCAAATTTAACTTATAGAAATGCCTTTACTAATACAATTCAACACGTGTGCATTCATTAACACTAAATTTCACATACATGTTTATTAAGTACTGGGACAGGTCATACAGGGACTCCAGACACCGTAGTTTATCACAGTTGCCAAACGATTTAAAAAAATAGATTTCATATTTGTTACCGTTGGGCGTATCTGCATTGATTTACACAAAAGTTAGCATGCGCATCAGGTACTGGGACTGTTCATGTTGGTACTTCCGGCGCCGCAATTGTCAGTGTTGCCAACCAATTTCAGAATAAAATTTTTAGTTTAATCCAAATCGTTGAATGTATTAGGACCAACATTTGTATTTACTTACTGGGACGCGTCACAGAGATACCTCAGGTTCCAAAGTTGACAGCGTTGCCAATCAATTTTAAAAAATAAATTTGTACTACTTCCATTCTGTTCGACGTATCCGGACGAAGTTTGAGTATATATATTCGACACAATCGAAACATACTGTGATTGTTTCCTGTACCCAGGTACTCAGTTGTCAGCGTCGCCACCTGATTTTAAAATTAAATTTTTCAATTGACCCCAATACGTGTGAATACTTTCAAGAAAGCACGGTGGAAGCCACGGGACTTGGCTACATTATGATATGCTTTGAAATCATACTTCTCAGAGCCCTATTGCAACAGACTCATTAGAAGAAACCTATATGTAGTTGCTTGTTTACAAGACCATTCATTTACAAGAGTATTTATACAACTATTTTGAAATATACATATAACATAATATATTTTTTTGTTCCACTGTCTCTATCTCTATATATTTTCACAGTATAGGGCGAAGCTTGGAGCTCGGAGCATAAGGGAGCAATGTACCCGAGATTTTATAGTAACACATAATGTACTAGTAAACGCATCTCTGCCCTTGAATAGAAGCAGGCTATTTCCCGGGATTTTGAGCTTAAGATAATTTATTTTTCCGGACGGTAATTATGATAAAAAATAGATATCTTCCTTGAATAATACCGTAAATAGAAATTAACGTATTGTACATACGGGATGAGAGCATATTTCGGTAAGAATTCATGGTTTTGTCAGTTTATAGTAAATACGTCTTTGAATTTGTATTATTTTTAGGAACTTAAATTCTTCAAAATATTTCTTTAGCTTCCTAGAGGTTTATTACTATTTTATTACAAACTATACCAAATAACTTAAGTTCATATATCCTTAGTTAATTTCTTATGTTTGTCAAGGTGAAGATATAGGAAGTATAGCAATACGGCAGTGAACGTATAAATAATCCCATCATTTGCCTCATAAAGCTGTAGGAAAACAAAGCAAAGTAAATTGGGATGAATGTGTGAAAGATATAACTCCAATACTGCTGATTATATTGATTATCTGCAGCGTAAAGCTTTAAATACTTGCTTTGTGAAAAAATGACATTTTGAAAAAAAAAACATGAAAGAAGTGAAAAAAACTTTATAGAAAAATACTTTTTTTACAACCCTAAGCGGGACAAATGGAAAATATTTATTACCTGCTACCGGGACGGGTTGGAACGTTTTTACATGCATGGTATGATGTACCTCGGAGGTACATGTATCGAATTTTTGATGTTGAAAAGAAACAACGACGTACTTGGTATAAAATTTCGCATTAGGAGTGATGTCACTCCTTGCTTAGATCATAACCAGATTTTAATAGCACTTCATTGTTTGATAACTTTTGCTTTTAGTGAGGTTTAGTGTATGTTGTGAGCACAAAGAAGACCTGTATGAAATTCATATGCGATGTAAGGAAAACCTAAATTTTATTAAAAAAATTCTCAAAATCTGCAACTGTCAGAATTAAGTTATTTTAGAAAACGTTCAAAATAAGACAAAGCACTAGTCTTACAAACTTCAGATGATTGGCTACGGTTTGAAATAACTTAATAATATGAAATAACAATTAGTAATATGAAGAGCCAAGTGAAAATGCTCTTATAGGCAACATCCTTTATTGTTATAATTATTTTGTTTAATCATTTGGACATTATTGACATAAATTATATTAGTTCCAATACTTAACGCAAATTAGGCACCAAGCAATATTCTTAAAGTGAGCATGGTTGGCAATGCTGCTACTGTTCTTGGTACACAAGAAAAAAATAAAATAAATAACGCTGTAGTTCTGCTTATTGTACACTGCACGGTGTGTATACAACAAAATAAAAGGGGAAAGTAAAGAAGACTTGACCTCCATTACGAAGTAAGTTTGAAAATTGAGTTGTGGTATTTTTTCCTGGCCTTCACGCTTCAATTTCATTTATCTTCCAGTACTTACATTAGTCAATAATTAGATTGAAATTTCAATAAACAATTTGAATTCTTACGAGAAAACTATCACTACGATGACAATCACAGCTATACATTTTGGTATATTTAAAAAAAAAAATCAATAGAAAATTGAAATTACTTGAAATCAATTGACAACAAACGAATGAAGAGTTTTGACACAATAATGCATGGACACTTCGGTCAAATTGAAAGATATTTTGTTTATTTAAACATAATTATATAGTTTCATATTTTCTGAAGTACGAAACAGTAAAACCAGATTTAAATAAAATAAACATCTGCACTGAACACATTCTGTAAAGAAAAGCTTCTATAAATGGTGGACAGAAAAAGAAGCTTTAACGTTTTTGTTATTAATTTGTATCAGAGAAACATATATTTAAAGGAAATTTGACAATGGTTTCAAGAAATTGACTTTAAGAAACATAGAATCATTGCTAACTGACATTCCTGAAATATTTCTTTGTTTTTAGAAGATATAATTTTCAATGCACCGCAATACCTAAACACGCACTTTATAAACAAGTAACTGACTTTTATAATAAGAAAGCAAGCATCAATTAGAATTAGAATGACAGCTGTTTAATATCCTCTTCCGTTGGCAAATTTGAGGTCTTCTGAAACGAGTGTCTCCAAACAGACTCAATTACTTGTATTTTTTACATTTTTATTCTACAATGTTTCTTATCAAATGACAAAATTTTTCTAAATCTTTTATCTTTTCAAGCAAAACAAGTACATAAGTATAAAGCTGTATTTCTGAATTTGTGCTAACCATTCGTCAGTACCCATTCCATTACTGGTTCGTATTGACGAAAACAAATTACAAATTCTTTTTCTGCAAAATTTGAAGTTATACTTTGCTATTTCTCAGCAGTCATGTACTTCATGTGTGATGACAAAAAAGGTAAGTGGATTTATGATTGATATATCTTACAGTATAATGTTTTCCAATACTCTCGTAATTCCAGAAGATGACAACATAAGCCTCCTTGATTTATGTACGCAATCAATATTAGCCAGGAAAATAGCGCTAGATTCTTTCAACAATGGCAAATCCCTCTTTCGTCACATAAGAAAGATTCATTATCTTATGTAATACAATTTTTCAGAGCCTGTTTTATTTGTAGTTTAAAGATATTTGTCCTGTCATCTATCCTGATGATCATTGGAAAGGTGCTTCAGCATGTTGTTGACAGATTTCTTCGGTTCAAAAGTGTTACTGGGTCTTAAAATAGCAATTGAAATTTTATTGTCAATGTTTAAGGATAGCATTTACTTGGTAATTACAGTTGTAAATTCGTTTTGTGTTAATTGCTGTGTCTTAGTTTCTGGTTTGTTAATTTTGTAAATTTGATGGAACTCACTGGACACAATTTGTAGTGTAGAGTAACCAGACAAGAAACTAGCCTATATTTTCTTTATGAAATAACACAAAGCAATCCGCTTAGTATAAATTTGAGAACTGTTTTAAAAATAAAATGTCAGAGTTTGCAAATTTTGTTTTTCACCCAATAGAATCCGTTTACATATACACACCAGGCACTAAAAATATTTGGAGGATCAAAAGGGGGTTCACCTAGCTCTCTGCTCAGCAGTCCACCTCTTACATACAGTATAGCAACAATCCTGTTGGAGGATGTTTCTTTTACTGATTCTTGAAACAGAGCTTAATTTCTCCTTTAGAATTAAAGCTAGACTCTGTACGTACGTTGGGCCCGTTAGTCTGGAATCCACTCATGCTAAAGTGCGTCTAAGAGGTGTTTGACATGATGGAGATGATAGTTTTGAGATAGCTAATTTAACAATTCAATATTGGTTTCTTCGAACAACAAAATGTAACTAAAAAAATACTATCACTATCATTGTTATTCTTAATTAGAATTAATTTTTTAACAATGGAACCTCATAGGATTGCCAGAAACGTTTCCGTGTCAACAATGGTTCTTAACATAATAGTTCTGATCTATTTACGTTAATCACATAAATAGCTGAATTGTATTGTGAACTTGAAAGAAATTACATTATCTTTAAGAAATATTATGAAATCACTGACAAGTGCAGATATGAGTTTTCATTACTCCTATATGAACTTGTGCAAGAAAGACGTAAACAAGAGCGTACACAGAAAGTAGGCAGAAGTTGTTGTTTGTGCGTGACAGGGTTGGAAGTATACATGTAGTCAAATATGGGGCAGCTACCTATTACGCATATACACATGATTTATAATAAACTAAATTTCACAGAGAACATGTGCAGGTGTATGATAACATTGTGACTGCAATGGCAATAGGAACAAGTAAACATTTCTGATGAACCTCAATCCAGTCATCTCAAAGTTACTACAGATAACAAAACTGGGATCTGGGATGAGGAATAAAATGATCGGAGGTGGTAGAATGATTGTTCTCGACATTAGATCAAGAAAGCGATTTGAAACTTTTTAGAGACCGGCTGTTTCCTACGAAGAGGGTTTCGAGACTTTAAGATTAATAGTTTAATGTTGAATGCATTTGTTGAGAAACAATTCAAAGATGTAGCTGTAAAGTATCGTAAATTTAAATGGTCTATAATATTTTTCTAGTGTGCAAGATTCGTGAAACTTAACTGTATTTATTGAAGAACCCTCGTAAAAGGCTAATCATGTATCAAATGACATACGTTAAATTTTATATTCATTCGTGTCTCTCCGTAGGCGCGTCGTTAGCCACAAAATATAACAGGGCACGTGTCAAGATAGAGAAAACATTTTTGATTACTATTTATACATGTAAATACATATTTTATTCGACCCAGAGAACATTTTAGAAGATATCCTAGCTCCATGCTGGATGAATTTCTGTCTCGTCTGCAAAGTTCTATGGTATTGCTAAGATATCCGTCTTAAAATTGTTTAAGTATTTTCACTAGAGACCTTCGTAAATAAACTATTTTCGTGATGCGTTATTATAAATAGAATACAATAAAAACGTAACACTAATTAAACATTTTTTTTCTTTGCTGAAAATTAGAGCAATATGTAATGGACTCTATCTCCATATGCATATATTTTATAAGAACAAATGTCATATGAAGATACTGAAAAAAAAAGCTAACATTTCCCTTTTTAAACTGTAATATTAATAACTTTCTTTCTTGTTTAGGGGCAAAACAATAATCTTCAACAGTCTATAAAAGACAAATTTAAACGGTTCAAATTACGTTGTCCTAGTGTTTGTTTTCCGATTTTAGATTCTTTTCCATTTTCTCATTTTCTTCGCCATTTTTTTATTTAGAGAGATCGTTATGTTTTTTCTTCTGGTTCGCAGCCAAAAATTTTAAATCAATATTCATTCAGGAAAAAGAGAAGAAGAAAAAAGGGAGAGAGAGAAAGAGAGAGAGAGAGAATCGCATATTATGAAAATTTTCATAGCTTTTGGGAATGAGAGACAGAGAAGGAGGAGGATAAAGAGAGTGCGGAAGCTTAATTACTCTACCTTTTATGTCTGGTCGTTCATAAATTTCATTGGTCTCTGTTGACTAGTTTCATGAGTAAATATTTTGAAATATATTTTTCTGAAAAAAGAAAATCTCTGCCAACCAAAACTTAATGTAATACTCTTGTGAATAATATTCACTTGCTGAGTATAAACGCGAACTGTAAATAACTTTCTGTCTTGTTCTCCTTTTCCTCCAAACAGAACAAAAAAAGAAATAAATCCAAAAGGAATAAAAGAGAGTATACAATGGAGTTAGAAGATGACATAATTTTAAAATAAGCAATGGAGATAAAATACAAATAAAAGAATCTTTGTAAAACTTTTGATGCTAAAAAATATTATTTGTTTAATATAACACTTTTACTTGTTATATATTTCCTGGATAAACTTTTAACATAAAATAATATCTATTAGTAATAGCGTTAACTTGTTATGGTATACATACATATTTTTATTTATTCGTATCTTTTATCGTATACAAATCCAATTACACAAACATATTATATTATCCATACTCTGTTTGACTTACTGCATGACGCTGCAAGGCTGGAAAGCGTAGCTCGTTGTTGTCTTCAAATTATCCGAATAAAGCGGTGAAAATTGGTAGAGACTTTGGAAAACCACTACATTCATTCCAAGTCATTGGTAGTTGGCAAGGCCCTTTCATGAATAAGCTCAGTTATTCCTGCATGTTCAATCCAAGTACCAATACAGGATCTAAGAACTGTAAGATTTTGGTTGTGTTATGAAGGACAAGTTAAGATTTCAATTAGATTACAATCATTCCAACATATAGTAAGCTTAGCTTCAAAAACGGATTGTAATTGATTGACAAGAAAGACACAAGAATATGCCCATTTGAGTGAGAGAGAAAAATGAGCTCAGTAAGTCCGGAGTCAAAGTAACAGTAGTTATGACTGGCATAATGAAATAGATAACTTACATGCTCGAGTTCCAATTGTAGAGGCTTTCCTAAACTGAGATCTTGTATATCCCAAGAAAGGCTCTGGGCTCAGAGCTTAATTTTGATAGGTTTATAACACTTTGTTTTTGTTGAGGAATGTCACTGGTCATAGAACTAGTGACAAATTTTGAATATATAACTCATACACTGTGTGTAATCGTTATATATTACGGATGTTCCTTTCTTACGTCATCAGCAGCTACTTGCTTCTTTCCTCCTGACTTAGTGCATACTTTTGTGTTGCGTTATTCGCGCAGCTTATAGTTACAGCCCTGTTTTTAAACCATTTATTACTTCATGTAACATTCTTCATACATAGTTCTTACGTTGATAATATTCGTTACAAAAGATGTAAATGAACTTAATATTTGGTTTTGCTTTCCTCTTTCCAATTATATTTTAACTTAATTTCTTCTCTTGGAACTGTACAATATATATATGTATCCTTTCATGAA
>JAGDQP010018999.1:0-12533 GCA_022664845.1 Lepisma saccharinum
TTATTAAGTTCAACGCAATATCAAGCTTAATAGGCTCGAAGCAAGTGACTGAGATCCTTGTTGCAAACTGGCATGCTATCTGGATACGTGATATATCACATGAAAAAGCCGTCAAAGCACAGTACGAATTCATCACCTATTTTACTTTTCACTTTAGAGCAAAGACAAATTGTCATAATCGTCGACAGCTCACAACTGCTTAATATGGATAGGATGATATGGCGAAGGTAAAACCTTGTTGGCGCGCTGTTGCGCGTCATTGCTACCTCACTACCTAACACACTAATTGTTCAACTATATTGATATATACATCATTTTAAAGCTTAGGAAACAGGCAAAAACTTTTATTTGGAACATGTTTTGAAAATGTGTGTTTAAAACAAGCTACACCGTAAAAGGTGTAAATATTGGAAATAACTATCGTTATTTTCCGCTTTTGATCTAAATTACGGCAAAACTAGTAGCAATAGCGCAACATCCATGATGAACTTTTTTTAGCCTATCATCTAGGAATTATAACAACAACAACAACAAAAAGAATCATTTCGTTATGTTGATTGGTTACGGAGATATAATACAATTTCTGAAAGTCTGTAAATTTGTAGTTCTTGGGGGATTTGGGGAAGCACGGGGGGGGGGACTTTTGGGAAAATGTACCTTTATTAATGATGTAACAACTGGCAAAGATTCAGCTTTTTCCTGATTATTCTCAACATTTACGTTTTTCCCTATATTTTCTGGGCTAGAAATCGTTTTGATGGTTCCATAGCAAATGCATTAGCTTTTCTTGAATCTGTTCTCCCCATCCAGGGCGTCCATTTGTAACCAACAAAGATAGGTCAGCTGAAGAATACTATGATTTATTTATTGGACACTAGTGAAAGTGAATATCTTAGAGAGTGAATATCTTATGTAGTGCGAAAGGTGGAAAATGCAAGACATTGGCATTCCCTTGAACCCTGAAGCAGCATTAAAACGCTGCGATGAAGATTTTTTGCCACATATCAATCGGCTCTTAAAGCTATTTGCACCTTTAAATTGATTTTATTTTAAGGTCTTTAGGCAACTTTGGTTCACCTCAGACCTATTAGGAACTCTTCATGTGACAACAGCAACTTTCAAAGAAGCACGATAAAAACTATTTACGCAACAGAATGTGTATATAACAAGAGACTTGATGTCATCTAGTGTTGTCAGCTCACATAGACATTCATGTTAGTGCAGATGATGTGATGGAAGTAATGAGTCTTAGAGCAAGGAAGCTAAATTTAGTTTGGGTTTACCATATCACCCGGTTTACCCGGGTACCACCCGATTTTCATCCCTTGTTTTCGTCTCCCGTTCAATTTTTTTTAATAGTAAATTCTATTATTATTATTTTTTGCGTTATAATTATCCATTTTATACGCAAACTGGAGCTGTGTTGTGAATTTTTCATTCAATAATTTTGAATATATATATATATATATAATTTAATTAACTTTATGCTTTCTTCCTTTAAGCTTCAACAAAAGTACCATATACCGGTACTTCACAAAACTCACGAATCTTAAGTCGTACTCCATTCTAGAGGGAAATTTTCTGCTTAGTTCCTTTTTAGTTATATGTAAATCGGCCTGAGCCAAAGTTTCCTAAAGGTCTAATAAAATTACATAAAAATCAAGATGCGTGTAAATACTGACATACGTTAGGGGGTTCTTATTAAAACAATTTGCTCACATAAAAATATTTCCCAAAGAATAACAATTCATGAGCATTTTGGTCACTTATGTCTCGACTCGTACTGGTGAAGTGTCTTTCAATTTGGACAGCTCCAGAAAAACTATTCTGGATCCTGTAGAAGGTCTTTCCCGATATCGTGTTACCTGCTTTACTATTAACTAATCAGTTTCCCACCCTTTCACTGGTTGATGACAATAACACTAAAAGTTGATAAACTGTTTCAACAGCAACATAGACCTGTTTGATGAATTATAAGTGTCGTTCTTTGTGCTTCTATGATGTTTGGTTGCATTCAGGTGTTCACGTAGCGCTTTAAAAAAATTCTCCACACTTCGATGTATTTAAAATCACTCTTTTTGTAGCTGAGTACTTCATACTGAACCCACGTAGTATTTTGCAAACCCTGTTAATGTATTTTCAATTGTTTTGTTAGCTTCACAACCCCCAAAGGTTAATTGCTGCTGTGATTAACAGCAAATTAGCCTCTTTCTAATGCAGCATGCACCTCTGCTTGTCATGTTAGAAGCTGCAATGCATAATTTATGAACACTGATAAATCCAGCCGAAATACAAACTATATTCCATACTCTGACAGGTGTTGTACTTATTTAGTTCAGAGAAACCTAATAATAGCTGCAGAAACACTCTGGGATCAAATATTTTACTCTGTAATATTCAGGAATATTTGTCTTTCTTCGGCAAAGGAGGGGGAAATAACTCGAAATGTTCCGCATAATAGTTAATGTTAGTTACATGTTAGTGATTATCAGATACTAGGAACTGGAGTTTTGACGATATTTTTCTTTGAACGATGATTGAATTGACTCAGTATTAAGCCCTGTAGTGATACTCGCAGGATTCTTACCATTTTCTTAGGGTCACTTTGCATACGTGCGATCGTATCTGCATGCACTACACGCGTGTGACCACTGCGAACGTTGCGTGGGTTACCTGATTTTCTTTCAACAGCTTTTTATGTAAGCGTTAGGATTATATTTAAATCGGCTTCATCTATAAATGATTGTCACATTCGTAGTTTAGACAATTACCCTGAATTTTCATAAAGTGAGTTTTATGTACATGCTACTTACGTCATTATCCTTCATGAGTTTATATAGCAAATGGTAGCATAGGATGATAATATATGATATTATCAAATGGTTATTTTAAATTATAGTATCAATTTATTGCTAAATGTTACGCACAATCATCTTTTTACTAGTGTTGAAAGGAATAATTTAATCCTAAAAATATAATGTTACTTACAAGGTATTTTCCTCGGTCCTCTCTCAATCAAAGAGTTTCACTTAACTTTGAAAGAAATAAGTAGGTCGTTTAACGGTCTTTCTTAAAATGTTATAAACAGAATAGTTTCATTTGTGCTCTGGTGAATTAAAGGTTTTCACTTAGCAATATCGAAAGAAATAAGTAAGCCAACTAGCGGTCTTTTCTTAAAAATAAAAAATATACATTTCATAACTATTATTTTTACTTTCCTGCTACATTCTCGACCAGTAGGTCATGATGTGTGTTGTAACCTCCTTTTCAGCTAATAGGGAAATAAGTAGGTCAACCATGGAGCAGAAGTAAGAAGCTCCCCTCACAATTTTCTCGTCTCAGGCAGTAGCGGTGCTTGACTTCCTTTTTAGCTCAGTGACCTCCTTTCGAGGTTTAACGGTCTGTACTCCAAATGAAAGTATGTTTGCAGGTCATAACGTAACGTAAGTTTATTTAGATGAATTAGAAAGTTGTTTTAGGTCATAATTTTTATATTTTCTGATGTCGAGTTATGCAACGTTTTCTATACCTTTATTACATGATTTTTGTAGGTCATTGTATTGTATAAGTTTACCACATGATTCTTTTTGTTATTCTTTCAGTCTAACCGAAGTTTATTTTAGATGACTTACAAAGCTCTTTTAGGTCAGGATTTCTCGGACGTTTTATGTATGCTTACCATACAATTTTTATAGTTCATAGCCTGCAAATCTAACCTTTTTCATATCTTATAATTTTCATAGAATCTCTTCAGGTTATAATTAATTAATAGAATGTTTTTTTAGATCTTTCTTTGCGGAAAGCATGGAAGCAGATGTTTCAATTTTCTTTGTAGAGATAGTAGAAGATGGAAGCAGGTGTTTAATTCTTTTTCAATACTAATTGTGACGCCTAACAGAAAATGATTATAGATGTCAGTTTTATGATATGTCCCTCTGGTGCGAAAGAAAAAAAACCTTGAGTTATAAGATGAGGCAAGGTACGAATTGAATTATTTTATAATCAGTACAGAAGAACTACATTTACTAGATTAGTATATTTAACTTAAATATTGAACTTTGGAGAATAGTTATGAATTTATTATTTTTTCAGAACAACAACCGAGACTAATGCTTCGACCAGCACTATCGTTGCCGTTGTTGGTTCCGTTGCCAGACCGCTGCCGTTGCGGGACTGATATGGGGCAGATGATGGCCCGCTTCCATTGCCGGACCGTTACTCGACCGCTGCCGAACCACTGTTTCCGGAACGGTCTCGTCGGTGTTACTGTACCCGTTGCCTTACTTCGCGTTGCCGCAAACACTGTCTCGCACAACTGTTGCCGTACTGGGTGTTGTCGCACACGCTTTTATGTTGATGCACTTGTTGCACACCCGTTGATGCTGACGCAGTAGCCTCACACCTGTTGTCGTACATATCTAAACGCAATTGACACACAACTGTTAACGCAGTTGTTTCACACCTGTTGTCGTAAACCTCTTAACGCAATTGACACGCCTGATCATGTTGTCATTGCACGCCACCACTGTTGAATTATCACACCCACCGTTTAAAAGCAAAGCTCTAGCCACAACTGTTATACATTTCTAACGCAAGACTAGATTTCTCTATTTCCTATTGGATTGTACTACTCCGAAAAAGAACTTGCAAATGATGATTTGGAAGTAAATGATGTAGAAGTCCCAAAAGTAGCGAAAGAAGAAGTGGATAAAGTACTTCGAGGGATAAAGAACGTCAAATCGCCTGGAAAAGATGGACTCAAAGGAGAGATCTAGAAATGGGAGGTGAAAAGATGAAAAATGAACTTAGCTATATTATTCTCAATGTGCCTGAGGAAGAGAGAAATACCGTCAAGTTGGAATAATGTTATTATAATTTTCTTATACAAGAAAGGGGACAAAAGAACGCGTCGAAAACTATAGACCAATTACTTTACTGTCAGTTCTATATAAAATGTTCACCAACTTATTTTGAATTCTATTGAACGAGACTTGGATTTTTGCCAAAGACGGATTTTGTCGTGAATTTAGCACAATGAACGGGGTCTAAAATCCTTCGGTGCAGCAAATTTCGGTTGCGGGAAGTTTCGATGCAGGAAGGTTCGGTGCATGTAAGTTTCGGTGCAAAAACTTACTGATGAATGTTGTTTCCTATCACATTGATAAATTACCAAAAGAGCGAAATTAAAATGAATGAAATATTTTTTTGGTTATTATTACAATCAGGGATGTATTTAGGGGGTGGGTTAGGAGGTCTTGATCCCCTTCCAAAATTGAAAGTTTTAGGCAGAAGTATTACTTTCCAAAGCAAAAAGAATTACTCCAAATAGCTGAAAAAAATACTGGTAGAAAAGTAAGAACGATGTTTCGTCGCTGTAATAATATAGTTGTTAAAACTTTAGCTGTAGATTTCCGAATGGATTAAGAATTACTGACCAGCCCTTACTTAAATAAGAAATAAAAAGGTGTCGTTGAAGTCTTTTGGATTTATGAAATGCTGATACCGGAAATTTTGTCACCCTCTCTTACCTGGTGAATGCATCACCTGCAATTTTTGAGACAGGAAATTTTGACACTTGCTTCTGCTACTAGATACTCCATTCATTTACCGATTAACGTTGCTATTCAAGCAAAGATCAGCAAGTAAGCATTATAGCAACTTGTATTAGTATTTAAAGAGCCAAACTAAAGTGATTACCGACCGTCTTTGTATTTAATAAATTTTACATAGGCCTACATTTCACCACCTCAGATTAAAATGGTAATATTTTTATTAACATGGACATATTTCAAAATGTGAAAATTATCAGCCCCTACCAAATTAAAAATTCACTTTCAAAAACAAAACCTAGACCCAGTAACGCAAAACATATTAAATAAACATGTGTTATTTATTCTAGCAAAATCATAATTTCTTAGTAAACTTTAGTAATAGCATTACCAGCTTGTGTTATTCATTATAAAACATGAACGCAAGACTTAGATAATATAACTTAAAAAAAAACACCAGGTATGTAAAATATTATCATGTGTAAAATATTATAAACTTTACCTTTGACTTAGTTAATAGGTCTCGGTGAAGGAACAGGCTAAATTTTAGTTTCGATTCCCCAGCTTTCGCCAGCTATTGAGCCGTACGTACTTTTTCTACCACTGATTCTCGTACAAAAAATCGATACAGACGATTCTAGTAAATCACAGGGACAACTAACAATCCAAAAAGTGTTACAAAAACGAATGTGTCATTATCATTTTGTTAAATGCATACTCGAGTTGCTCAGCATACGGAAACAGGGTGGCATGTTCGGGAATATTAATGGCGTCACTTCGGGTTATGGATGACTTATTTGGCTACAAAAATCAAAAACTCAATGCAGAAAAGCAAAGACGGGTTAGAAAATTCAAGTTGGCTCATGTTTCTTATTATATGCGAAGGTTATTATATGCGAGTGCGCCTTAAAAACTCACATCATGTGTCATGCCTGAACACCGAAAGTGCCAAATAGTCCCAAGTGCTTTTAGTTCTTTCACTATCAGGCAGATCTGACACTTCCATCATTTGAATCTTTGTTACATATTGCGTTTCAACACACGTAGAAGAAATTGTACATGTCTGCTGTATATTATACATTTTGGGGAAAACCTAAACTAAACTTTACCCAAGGAGTAACCTCTTTAAAATTGTTTATGCCGTCATGGGAATTCAAGTAAAATTTTAAATCAGAATCAAAGTTGACAATGTTACTGGAACTTCAGCGGATACTCTTGCATAAGTAAACTTTCAATCACTTAAAACCTCCTCACCCGTGTTAGTAAAATAAGCAGATAGACGACCATTCCCCTAGTGCTTATGTAAAACTTGTCAGTTTTGTTCATTACAGTAAAACATCTGTTAACGGAAATACTTTTAACTGAAATAGCGTTTAACCGAAACGGCAAAAAAGGCGAAAAAGATATAATTTGAAATGCTAACAGAAAAAGGTTTTTTCAAAATAGAGTAAACTTAGATGTATAAGGATTGTCCAACTGTAGAAGCATTTAGAGCTTTATTAAAATTCTGTAATCTAAAAGTGTACTTTTTTATCATTGCCTTCATTTTTTCATTTTAAACTTTGAAAAAATAAACATTTTTTAACCGAAATTTTTGTTATCCAAAATGACTTACTTATTCCATTTATTTCGGATAACAGAGCTCCTACTGCATATCGTCTGAAAACACTCTGATGCCCTTCCCTCATTGTCAGATAAAATAAGTCATGCTTGAACCCCTTCCCCTTGAATGCTTATGTTACACTTGAATGACCCCTTAAGCATATTGACTTCTATGTGATTTTTTACAAATTCAGTGTTTTCTTAAGGATTCTGCAGTTCATATAAACTGTTTGCTTTCGAAGCACTATGTGCTGACAATTTTAGGCAGATTTCGAAAGTAACACCACAGAGAACCATACTGATTATATTTGTAGTATTACCAGTACAGTAATTCAAAATGTCGAAACTAATTTTGCTAGTCTAAAGAAATTGCTAGTTTAATTTCGAATAATTTCATTAATTAGTATATCAATAAGAGTATTAACCGACCAAGAATAAGGTCAAGTTCATAGTTTAACAGCCTATCTATAACGAAAAGGTATTTTAATCTTTGAACCGAAACTTCCTGCACCCAACGTTCCTGTACCGAAACTTCAGGATCCCCAATGTACCACATACAAGCATTGAATGAAGTTAAGGAAAGACTAATGAATATTAACTTCCACTATGTTTGGAACTGATAGATTTTGAAAAGGCTTTCGATTCGGTCTCCTTGGCAGCAGTACTTAAATCACTTGAACATCAAGGCATCGAAAGTGCATACATCACGTTACTGCGAAACATCTACTCGAGTGCTACATCTGTCATTAAACTACATCAAGAAAGTGAAACATTTAAAGTTGGAAAAGGGGTAAGGCGAGGAGATTCAATTTCTCCAAAAATGTGAAATTACCATAATAAAAGCTCTTATACACCTGAACGCAAAATGTGTTTTCTGTACCAGAACACAAAAGAAAGGCAAATGTTTGTTCTATATGTTAGTTAAAGAATAATTGAATTGTTTACTTTAGAAAGGGCAGATATCCAAGACAAAGAACACGCATAGTAACTACCCTTTTCATTCAAAAAACCTGACACTCGTGTATGAAGTGCATTTTAGTATCCTAGGAGCCAAGAATGTGTATTAAATTACGTTGTTTCTTAAAGTAAATTTCTTCAAATATGTTACAAATTTTGTAATATAGAAAGAGATCTTAAATACAAACACACATAACTCTTCAGTAAAAAAGGGGAAGAATGATTAAGAACAAACCTGATAAACAAAAGTAAATTGGTATACTAAACTAGTGCTTGGAAATGAATATAAATTGAGAATATTATTATTATTATTATGTTAGATTTGAGAAATAACTATTCAATGCTTCATCTAAAATCGGAAAAAGGGTCAGACACGAAAAGCACGTATGTCTCCAAATCAATGAGGGGGCATGATGTATGTAGGGTTTACGAAGGGGGGCACCGGCTAAAAGAGGTTCGGAACATCTGTATTAGAAGGAATTGTTTAAAAAAAGTATGTTTTATAATGTTTTTAAATTATTTTCTGTGCATAAACAAAATTATCTTTTATTTTTTAGTACAAATTGTTTAAGAAAAGCATGTTTTAAAAAGTTTTAAGTTTTTTCGAGTTAATTTGGTGTTCATATACTTTTTCCCAAGCTGATGTTTGTCACGCAAATCCTAAAGCGTTATGCAACCAGTCAAACGTAACAGTGTTGTGGGCTAGTATTTATTTTAGGATGTACGAGTTCTTACTAAAATTAATATAGATATTATGCTTTGAAAATATATAAATATATAGAAATATATGACAGCAACAATGAAATATTGTATTGTCACTCGACTTAAATCACCGTACAATATTTGATCATTGTATGACTTCAGGAAATGAGTTAACATTGCAAGATCTAAAGACATGATGAACCATTGTGAATTAAAGAAAAGTATGTAAAAATAGCAAAGCAAAAATATCACCTTGTCATTTGTGGTGAAATTGGAATCGCCCTTTGTCCATTGTCTCAACAACGCACATCAAATACTTTTTATTATTTAGGCATTTCTGCATCTCCTCTCCAGCGACTGACATTCACTGTTCTGTACGGTGGAATAGTGTGCTCTTGATAAAAGGAAACTGATTAGCATCATTGATAAATTTATTTAAAATCATGTTTCTCCCCCCTCCTTGCTTCTGATAATCAGAACAAGTTTTCTACTTTGACAAATCTATCAGGGGATCGCGTGTTGTGTCCAAGAGGGTCACGAGGTGGAAAAATAAATTTAACTAGGGTTTTGTGGCTTCAAAATAATAAATTTCAAAGAAGGTTGACTTACTGATTTTATAATTACTAAATAGAATATAATTTGTTGAATAGATTCTTGGATAATATATTTAGGATAATTATTATCAAATACAGGAAATCAACTGTCATTTCTTGAAATACAGATTGCACAAGTTTAATGTTAGTGCGAAATCTGAGCCTGTTTTAGTTTAAACCAGTTTCGAAATGTCCGGTTCAATTTATCATCTCTTAGCTGCTTCCAGTTCAAACTTTTCTTGACAGGTTGCACTTATACGTGACAGTCAATTCCCAAGTTACCCGTACCACCACTATCATACTTCATGGGCAGAAAAACGTGGTTCTACGTCAAAAGTTAGGATCCCATGTTTTAAATATACGGTATATATATAGGGGTCATTAAATATCAAATCAGTCAATAAAAATAATTGTAGGCCTTGAGTTTTTAACAAATGTGTGATATTTGGTAATTGTGTTACATTCATCAATATGATCAAAAATACAAAAGTTCATGTTTTAGTCATTTTTGTTTTTTGAATAAATTGTTGTTTAATAAATAACTTTATAAATTGTTAAAAATAAAAAGAACAACTGATTTTTTACGCGTTTTGAAACATTTAAAAGCACAAAATTATAAAGCTATTTGTCCTTGACAGCTCAAACTTGCACCATTTGTTTCAGAACTTCAAGAGCTGTAATTTAAGATAATCGTTGACTTTACTTGACCAATATTTATATTTTTCAAAATAAAAAAAACTTTTTCATCGGAAAATCGATTTTTTTAAATATAAGTTCAAGGTGCTTCTGATTAGAATGTATGTGCCAAATTTCACGATGACATTTCAATGGTATCATGTTGATTTATTTCTAACAAGTACACAGCACTTATGCATAACTTGTATAATTAGCTTAAACGGCAGTACGCATAATGGCTTTTAGGAAACTAAATTTAATTGGTTGAAATGTGACATACAGTATCTCTTTTAAGTTCTATGGTAGAACAACCGAGCCGCCGTAGCTCAGTGGTTGAATATTGGAGTAGCATTCGGGAGGTCGTGGGTTCGATCACAGAGTCTGACCATCCTGACTGAGGTTTTCCAGGGTTTTTCTTCAGTGACACAAGGCAAATGCCGAGATGACACCTTCAAGATATGTTCCGGCCGACACCTTTCCGAATCCTCCACGCTTCTCCGGTCTGAGCCTTAGATGCCTAAAGACCATAAATAGAATTCAAATTAAAAATATTTTAATCAGGAGCACCTTCAACATAAACTAACTCTATGGCTTATGGGACTCGAAAGTTCATCGCCACAGTAACAAACGTTCACCATTGGATACTATCCTGGATTCTATTCTAATTTTATTGATTAAAAGTCATATAAGTAGTTAAGTCTAAGTTATCAACGGCAAACTATTTCCTGTTGTCTTTCAACAATAATATAAATGTGTTGCAGATTGATTCTAGGAAGGGAAAATACAGAAATGTGTTGGAGATTGATTGTAGGACGGGTAAATAAAGAAATTTATTTTTTTCTGCGAATTCTCATCCACATGCTTTCTTCCTGCTGATAGCCCGTCCGATTGTGACAATAATTTTGGGAGCTTGAAGCCTTGAATGCAATAGTTTCTCAAGGTCATTGACTAAATGGGATAGTAAGGAAATTTGTCTGGATGCCCAGCGTCAACTTCTCAAGGTAAAACAACGATGGAGATCTTAAAAGAAGGTTGTTTCTTACACAATCCTACTCTAAAATGAGGTTTTGAGTGACGTTACATACATGACTGAAACATATATATTTGTCGCATTAAGTAAGGCTGAAAATCACATTTATTATGAGGAATAAATTAGTGCCACAGAGTACCTTATACTATAGACGAGGTGTCTAAACCTATGTCATTATAAAATGGTTACAACGTAGTTCTTTCGGACAAAGGGAATCTCCAACAAATGTGTCGGTGATGTCTGTACTGCAAATCGGACGACCTAAGGAGGTCTAGGACGGCTGTTGTTCGGCTACTGCACTCAGTAATTCTGCCAGAACCCCCAACTTTAAAGGTTTTACGGTCAAAAATCGATATGAACCGTGAAAATGTCACTCATACCCTCCCAATTTTGACTTTACACGAACCCAAATGAAAATTCTGGCGGAATCCTTGACTGCACTTTTTGGTCGTCCTAGGGCTGGAACGGTCCTAAACGAAACCGTTTTAACCCACACATATCGAGAGCGGGTGGCAATGGATGGATAATATGGTATAATAATTTCTTTAGAACAATTAAATTAAATTATTACTACGTAATTAACGTATATATTCTTTTAATTAATTTTAGGGAAAAGTGTAAAAATATATATATATGAATATTCAATTATTCTTCATATTCTATTACATTTCAAATATATTAAAATTTATCTTATTTCAATTTCAGTCTTATTCCATTTGATAATATTCAATTACTTTTCGTCTTACTCCAGTTGATGTAACGCCTTTCGCTGCACTTGAAAAACGGAAATGTGTACCTTTCTTTCCTGCCCCCACTCCAGGGCGGTATTAGTAGTTCTTTCTACACCTTACTTAGGGCATTGAGCTGTAGATTGTTTACTAATATTAGCATTTGAACATACTTACAATGTACTCAACCATCAATTAATGTTAATATTCTATTACACTTTCAATGAAATTAGAATTTCTGTCTTATTACAATTTCAGTCTTATTCCATTCGATAATATTCAATCGAAGTAATGCCTTTCCTTACATTTTCAGAACGAGCTTACTCCTCCAAAATATTCTATCATATTCACTTTTCAAGATTATTTCATTCAATTTGAAGACAATTCTTACACCAATATGTTACTACTTAACTATAAATAAGGATAGGAAGTGACTAGCTTCCAGTTCTTGTGAGTAAAAAGTATTGATTAGCTCCATTCTCACACACAGTTATTCCAAATGAAATGAGATTATAAACATTAAATAAACTGTTATGTCAGTGATTTCAAGTTGCAAATTTAGCATAATACCAACATGTTAAAAAGCTATTCCACAGAATGTGAGGCCGAATTCTACTGTGGTTTTCACAAGGTGTATATGAAGAAGTGTATCATTTAAGAAAGTCGTATGAAGGCGGGGCTTAAATTCTTTCTTTTA
>JAGDQP010018999.1:12543-26696 GCA_022664845.1 Lepisma saccharinum
TATTAGAAATTATTAGAATAATTAAAGTTAGTAAGTTGACGTAAATAAAGTTAATACATTTCTATTATTATATTATTCCAGATTTCATTACGTTTCTCTCTTTAAAAAATACTGTGTCTAGTTAATCATTTTTCCACTGTTGCCATCTAGTAGCCATTCTATCAAACAACTGAGTTAAGATTAAAGCATTTGAAATATACGAAGGTGTATATAATTCATTTTTTTAAATTTAAATTAATGTACTAATGCTATGTTTAAACTACTTCTGTTAAAACTCTAATAGTTACACTCACTTTATTTCTTAAATGCTGAAGACCTTACGGACAAAAAAATGTAAGCGAAGGTCGGTCAGTCTCCGGCGTCCACCGACAAATCCAACACTAAGTGATTCTATCTGAGAGAATTCGTCTAATGTTTTCATAAACTCACACAGAAAGGATAGTCCCCCCGGAATTCTCCCCCGACAAATCCAACACTAAATTATGGTACCTAAGAGAAAATCATAGGTGGAAAATATACTTCCACTTTCACTGTCAGTAAGAAAAATCGCCTAGTGTTTTCATAAACTCAGAAAGCACGGGTAGTCCCGCGCCATCCCTCCGACACATCTACAAGCATTGTCTGAAATAATCAGCTAGAAAAATCCGTAGAGTAAAGTATCTGTTTGTAATACCTTGTTTAGATTAATAGCATTTTTTCGATGGTAAAATTATGGGTGCAACTAACTTGTCTTCTGACTATCAAAGATAACCTGCTCGTACTACCATTGTTTGTAAACAAACAGGAAGAGATCTCCATAGAGTAAACAATCTACTTCTTACGTGTTAGAGGATTCAATTATCAAAAATAGACATAAATGAATTAATTGTACTGTCACATTTTGTAGATTTGTTCTACCATCATTCTGTTATACTTTAAAAAGTGATACGCACTAGTATCATACTATATATATTTTAATAAAGAAAAAGTAAAGTCATGAAGCTACCATACATTTAAGCTTAAGTAAGGCAGGTTCGATCTATTATAATTTGCTATTATATGAAGAGGTTTTCTCTAGATTAAAGAATCTTCCTCTTATCCTTACAGGAAAGAGGTTTAAATTATAAAAATGAATTGATTCTAAAGTAATACTGAATAAGGTTTACCTGCTTTTCTTATAATTTCGGAAACATCCTTATTTGAAAAGGACGGATACAAATATAACATGGAACAAAACATGTGTTTCAATTGGATATTTCCCGCAATCGAGAGCAAAAAAACGTTATTCTCAATTTAAACATACAATCTACCATTTGATTAAGGTTACCTCTACTATAATATTATTCAACTTTCCTCCACACATCTCAAAGGGACATTTTCTACACCAAGACACAGTTCAACACAAGGTATTTTTATATTGATTTTCTATGATATATGATTCAGATTTCTACAGCTCACACTAAGATCACATACTTTCTACAATTAGAAGCTACCTATCTTCTTATCGCTTCAAAATGTTCTTAAAAGATGAAAAGAAAGTGAAGTTACTTACGCTTTTACTACAATTTTCTTAATAAACAGCTAGATGTTTTCCGTACAATAAAGAATCTTCATGTACAAAAGAGATTTAAATTGTAAAAAATGAACATAAATAAATTGATTGTTCCCAAATGCGAGGAAACATTAAATGAAAAGGTTGTACATCCTCCCCGATTATAGTTGAGCATCCGCGAAAACACATTCAATAAAGATGAGGGCCACTCAAATTTAAGCGATTTGGCAAGCTTTCACAAAAATCATCCGTTATATTTATTAACACATGTTTCAATTGGCTACTCAACCAAGTCAGATTCACTTCATTTCTAACGCTGAGCGAAAAAATCGTTCGAGTTAACCAAATCGATTATACTCTCAGATTAACTTCGTTTCCAACACTGAACGAACAAATCCCTGTATGCGTCTTACAGCCGTGGCTTGGGCTTTCCAAATTTTTTCACATTATATTTTTTCTTCACTATAAAAGCAAAACTTACCAAAAATAGTTTCCAATAAGAAAACAAATTAAGTGGCTTATACTTCTGTAGATTACAACAGACTATAGTGTTTGATTTTATTCATACAAAAAAAGAAAAATATATTAAAGCTAAATGAATCTTGTAAAAATGCCCACTAGATGGTGCGTGGTTAAAAGTGAAACATAACTAAGCAACTTATTATTTTTGTATGTTTAAATGTTATGTAACATATATTTTACTTGTATTAAACATAAATTAATTAGAAACATATTTAAAGATCTTTTTTCTATAAAAAATAGTAACTACAGCATGTATTTAGTATACTTCCATATTCTATAAGAAAAGACTGAGAAATCACTAAATGAAATGTACCTAAAGTCGAAACACCGAACTTATAAGCCTGGATACATAATGTTACGACATGATGGACAACTCGAGTCAACGGTGGTACAGCCATAGGGGTGCCTAACAAAATACCACATCGAGCCATAAGACCGAAATTTCTGCCACACATACCTGAACATATCACCACACTGTACTTCAAGACAAAACCTATCACAATTGCCACGATATGTGTAAGACCCCATGCACCTATACCACTCAGCTTTCTCACACATATAGACAACAATTTCAGGCACTATATTATTATGACCGACATCAACAACCACAGTCGCAATGCGATGTGTGAAACAAAAGTTCATAGACAATATTAGCCTGCACACACAGGGTGAACTATGCCACATACGCAGAGCCACTAGACCATGCAGCAATACCACACCTGATGCCATCATAGCCTCTTCCTCGCTGACGCCATACATCAATATCACCGTACTTGACTCCATAGGAAGCTATCACTACCCAATCAAGGTTGACCTAAAGGTACAAAATAGGCAAATTGCGAAACCAATTAGCTGTCGTACAATACCTAATTATGCTAAGGCAAACTGGGGAAAATATCAGTCTCACCTCGAACAATGTGTAGATCAAATAACAGCACCACAGGATCTGAACACCATAGACCATACTGTCACAAAACTCACCACAGCCATACAACGAAGCAGCAAAGACAATATACCTAGTACAACCATAAACATATTTAAACCAAAACTACCTCCACAATATCTACATATCATACAACTTTCTCGCAATGGATATCAAGAATACATAAGCTCTAGGTCGATTGAAGCATTGCGTCTTCATCGGCAATATCTACGCATGGGTCAAACCTATATCCGGGCATACAAACAACGTTCATGGGCCAATACTAAAAACCATCTGGAGGAAGAGATAGATCCTTCAAAATTCTGGCGGCATTTCAACAGACTGATTGGAAAATCGAGTAATCCTACATATCCAATTTTGATTGAGAACTCAGCCCCAAATGCTGATACAGAGAAAGCAAATATTTTCGCTGACAGCTTACAGACTATATTCACACCTGAGGCATCCGATCCAACTACAAGACTTACACGCGACATTGAGAGAAAAACCGACTCTAATCGCAACCACCTAACAATAAGTGACAACCATACTCTAAGCAACAACCATCCACTAACAGCTCCGATCACAGCTGAAGATATCACAGACGTCACAAACCACAAGAAAAATACCGCACCAGGATTCGATAACATAACATACAGGCATATAAAAGAGGCACCAATCATATTACTCCAGCTCCGATCACAGCTGAAGATATCACAGACGCCACTAACCACAAGAAAAATACCGCACCAGGATTCGATAACATAACATACAGGCATATAAAAGTGCACCAATCATATTACTCCAGCTACTGGCTATCATCTACAACTTCATGCTTTGCACAGGATACTTATCCGGTCGAATGGAAGGTATCAAAAGTACTAATGTTTCCAAAACACGGCAAAGATAAGACAGACGCAAAATCATACAGACCGATCCAACTTACCTCTACACTAAGCAAGATATTGGAACGTATTCTGGTTCGCAGACTCCATATCCATCTTAAAAACCATGATCTACTACCTTACCACCAGGCTGGCTTCCGACCCAACCATAGTATTACCGATAACCTGCTGCGTCTAGCCACTATCATAACAAATCATTACAATAGCAACAAACCATCCTGTCTGTTACTCTTTGACCTAGAAAAGGCCTTTGATCGGGTCTGGCACGCTGGTCTTATATACAAACTTTACAACTTCCAACTACCAATAGCTAATGTACGTCTCATCTACCACTTCCTCAAAAACCGCATGGCATACGTAATTTATAAACAACAGCCTGTCACATGCAATTTTTCCAAACATAGGAGTACCACAAGGATCTGCTCTCCCACCGCTGTTATACATCTTATATGTACGAGTTACATGCGAATACCGTCGTATCCAGTACACACCTTCACTTTCACAGACGACATAGCCTTTCTCGCTTGCGGAAGAACCGTACAACACATCAACAGCCTACTCCAAACAGCAATAGACAAATATCACATGTGGTGTACAAAATGGCGCCTTACACTCAATGCACTAAAGACACAGGCACTGGTAGTACAGCAAACGGAAACACGAACAAAACTTCGCCGTAATCCAAATGCGCTCAACCTACATGTTAATAACACACTCATAGGACCAGCAGCATTTGCCAAGTACCTAGGAGTTATTTTCGATACTAAATTGAGCTGGACACCACACCTTAATCAACTCAGTACAGCAGCCAAAAACATACTATCACTACTGAAACGGCTAGCCGGCACTTCTACGGGAAACAAAGCCGACACAATCTTACAGACGTACAAAATGTTTCTACGATCCTGTCTCGTATATGGCAATATCGCCTGGATCACAGCCGGCAACCGTTTCTATAAAAGGCTTCGTATATTGGAACGACATACACTACGTATTGCATATCGTATCAAGCTTCCGAGTCCGACTCAGCTTCTATACGATCGAATTACCTTCCCCGAAAAACTGAAGCACTTTGAAAAACTTCGACTGAACTACATCATAAAACGCTGGACAAAAGCCCATCCCACACTTCTGGACACAGTACATGTCGAAACCCAACAAGACATAGCTCCTAGATATCACCACTCACCACTGCAGCACTTACCGGAACTGTACCGTCTAGCCAATAACGATGACCCAACACTGCATCTCGAAGTCATTAATCTATATTCACTACCAGCACATTCCGCAGATATCTACCCTACTTACGCAAATTAGAGCATCTGTATTTAGACAATACAAAAACATAGCCTAAGCTCGAATAATTAGAATAAATATATTTTCTCTCACAAATCACCATCGAAGGGACGGCATAACCGTCTGCGGAAAACGTACGACGATGACGAAATCACTAATTGAATTGGCCACCAGGAATACTCAACCTGGTAAAAAACGAGCCAGGTTATGCTCAACCTGGGTAAAAAAACGAGTATTGGTGCCGTCTGACCAATTATAATAAATAGGCAATTTTAAGATAGGTGAGTATATGAGTAAGTATGTAAGTAGTTGGTATTATTATATAAAAAGGTCACAATTGCCCACCAGGATGTGTTCAATATATTAAAAACGAGTATTGGTCTCGTCCGCCAATCAAAATAAGGAGACCTTTCAATTTTTTGAAAGGTGATGCTCTCACTAGAGCTGTTACCATAATCTAATTCAACATTAAAACTTTTCAATACGGCCGCCCAATGATGCAATCAGTATATTCCATAGAGTTCTCTGATACGCCCGCTCAGTGGCGCAGTCACTATATTCCTTATAATTTTCTGATATACCCGCCCGTCACTATATTCCTTACGATCTTGTACAAACACTATTCCAACTCAACTCAAAGCTCATCTGGTAGGTGTCACGTGATGGTAATTTCCACTCGCCATCTTGGATTACGACATCGCTTTTCCCAAAAAAATTCACTCGTAATCTCTTTCCCCAAATTTAGTCCACAATCTTGTACTAACATGCTACACTAAGGTCACATGATGATCTCTCACACCACAAGCCTCTCCCACTATCAGCCAATCACAACGCTGTGACGTCACGAACTCTCGACCAATCAGAGGCTTTTAAAAATTGTGAGAAACTTGCCCCTCTTCTACTCACCTGCTCTTACAATTTCCAGTCGAAATGACCATCATTGTCAAGCCACGTTATAGTAAATTTCTATATCAAGTTATTCAATGCTCGTAGCCTTTTATGAACACCAATGTTACACAATACAGCCAGTCACGCACCTGGTCTGCAGAAGTGCAGCTGTTACCTAACACCGCTTTGTTCTCCATTGTTCTCAAGATCCTCATCCTTCTATTTTTGAAGGCCTATGTTGGACATGTATTGCAAGATTCTCAAACTTTACTACTATGCTGTTGTTGTAAATGCCAAAATCATTAGATACTCAAGTCAAAATTTTTGCATTTTTATGTAAATACACTAAATTTTGATCTAGAATTTAAGTAAAAATATGTAAATCTGTATAATGGATAAGAAATACTCAGCTCAGTTTTTCAAGGTCCAGCGTGACTGTAATTTACATTTAAAATTGTGATATACAAAGCAACAAAACATATGAATTCGAAAAGTTTTCAGAAAAGATGTATTTTCTTTTCTAATGAAATTTTGTGCTCTACTTTCTGATGAACGAAACTCTACTTTCGCTACGAAAATAAATATTATTTTACTAGGTATTTCTTTAGAAAGGTTTTATTTATGTTATAACGTCCTTAACCTTCCATGAAAATTCAGTGTTTTGCTTCCCCTGAATTACCTTATATTAAATGGCCCTTTCGGCTATTCGTATTGACGCTATGGACTCTAGAAAATAATTTACATATTCATTTTTTATTCAATAATAAGAACTTTTAAACAAGTAAATTAAAATATTAATACATTAAAAGATATCGCTATGAAATTGGAAAATTGTTAATTCCGCGTTTATTTAAAATATAAAGAAATTCAACATGTGTGTGTATGTAAACCTATATCATCTGGAAAGCAAGAGAAAACTTTGAAATGTAGAATATATGTGTGTATATAAGATAGAGATTAAATGTATGTCACGTGACGCTGTTACGTCACTGAATCAGAGGTATATAAGTAGGGTCAGAACGATGTGAAATCACTTCTTTCTGGGCTGGGGGCCAGTTAACATCAAGCTCTCTGCTTGGTGTTCTTTTCTTGGACAGATAGTCCAATAATAAAGTCTTATTATCTGAACTTCTTTGAATATTCTTTACTAGGCTTATGCTTAGAATATTGCTTTATCGCATTGCGCTTTATTTATCTGTATTACCAATTCTCTTTTGATACCTTGTTCTACAACTGCAGAACGCCTTCAGGCAGGCGGGCTGTGGTACCTATTTACCTTGTCCTTTTTGGTTGCACGCCTTCAGACAGGCGGGCAATCATTGCTACTGGTGGTCAGTGGTATATAACCTTTCTCTAGTTGCGGTACCGCCTTCAGGCAGGCGGACCAAAGCTATTAAAACATCCTAAAGCAACTAAAACGCCTTCAGACAGGCGGTAGTTGTATCCTTGCTTCTTCGCGCCTTCAGACAGGCGGAAAGGGGTACTTATCCACCCTTGGTGTACTGCTCACCTTCAGACAGGCCGGGCGTATACTACTTTGCCAGGTTGTCAAGTGCCTTCAGACAGGCATAAAGGAGCCTTCAACCTATCCTAACAACGGCCTGCACGCCTTCAGATATGCCGGGCTGTCGTTTACCTTGCTCTTGTACGCCTTCAGACAGGCAGACAAGAGAACTTTTCCATCCTTGGTGTACTGCACGCCTTCAGACAGGCCGGGCGTATACTACTCATCCGCTCTTGTGAAGTTTCCTTTCCGTATGCCTTCATGTTACTAATTAAGATTTGCCTTTCAGCATAGTGTTAGCGTTCGGTGATCCCACACCCCAGAAGCCGTGGCGGAATATTGGCAGCATATCTGAGAGGCTTTCCATTTAGATCTCTTCCGGGACATTACATAATTGGCTCCCAGCGTTTGGGGCTTCATCAGAAGGTGATAGATCTCTTCCAGGTCCTTTACAATGCAGTAGATTGACTACCATAGAATTAGACTTGGTTAGTAGTGCTGCTGCGTTTTGAAGGTTTTCAACCTTTCGTTATGTCAGTCCGCAAATTATTTTTCAAAAACAGTACTGAAAATGATTTTGAATATGAGGTTCTATACTATTACGTTACTTAAATAAGAGAATAGTCAAACAGTTAAAGTTTTTTTTTTTAATTTTTTTTGCGATCGGTGTGTGGCCAAAGGGCCTTGTACTATTTTAGGGACTAATGTTCGGGAGGCTGACCTTCAGATTCTCTAGTTACCGGTTGATCAATGTGTGGATAAGAGTTAGGTTGAACGAGGTTAGTTGCTGGATACAGAAATGAAGTTACAGTTTTGGTTTTAGTCTGTTGCACTGGCACCCTCTTTCGGGAAAAGTTATATTGTTGTGAAAAGTACCGGTCATTGTCCAGGGACGGGATTGAGTTACGCCTGGTGAATATAGTCCGTTGTTGCGTTTTTTCTTTCGCGTTTTATGGAAAGTGAGTTTCGGTGAACGCGAAGAGATTGGTTGTAGAATAAGGTAGAATGCGCTTAAGTTTAGCTGGACTGCTGGATGACCTGATAGGGGTACCCTGAACTGTAACTTTATTACGATAGCTATCTGAAACAGCGCTTTTATGTTTCTAAATCTCTCATCGTTTTTGCGATTGATTTTTCTTAGCATATTTTACCTTAATATTTCTCTTTTCCTATTTCTACATTCCTTCGATGAGCCCTGAAGGGCTCTGAAGATGCAGAACAGAGATGATGGTGAATATTTTTATAAAGATTTTTCTTTTGAAGTAAAGTGAATGTCTAAGTTGCACCTGTGTTATGGCCGTGCTTGTGCAGTCATATAATTTAATTATTTACATTTTTCGTGCATGGTGATTTTGTCATCTGCTGTTGCCAACTTTCTGGCACTTTCTTTCCAGATTCTCTTCATGTATACTTCGGGTGCTAAGACTGGTGAATAAGATGTCTTATTTGCTGAAGCAAGGCATCGACGGGCAGGTACCGCCTTGACTTCTCTCTGAACACGATTATAAATATTAGTACTATTATTATTAGTCTATTTCGTGTCCACTTCTGTGGCTTTGGAAGGTGCGCTCCCTATAGTGGTAGAGAAGTAGAGTGTGTTTTAAGATTTTCAGTTTCACATGAACTTTCAAAGGACAACAAAGTTCAGTGATCTACATCTGCAAGTGTCTGATAAGCAGGCAGGAAAGAAACTCTTTCTACATCAAATTTTAACTGGGAATGGGACGTAGGTTCATTACGTTAACACGAAACGCATATCCCAGTGCTTTCTGCAGGTAAGGTACTAGTTTCGACGCCAAAGTTTGCCCTAGAACCTATAAAAGTTTCGCTAACTGTTTGGTGGATCATTTCCAGCGTAGTTCGCTTTGAAGTGTTGGAACTAGGCTAGATCGTAACAGTAGACCTCTATTATCAACAACTGGAGTGAATGAACCAAGTTCTCATTGTGATATATCCACCACGAAGAAATGAAGTCACACTCTACCACGCTAATGCTAGCCCCATCCTGCGAAAATAGCTAAACGAAAGGTCATGCATTTAGGCTGGTAAGTTTTACCCTATCCTCCCGATTTCCCTGACATTGCTCCTTTTCCTTTCTATTATCATTAGTTTCAGTCTGTGAGAAAAAAAAATGTTAGAAGTAGTGATGGCTTCAAAACTGAGCTTCTTCACATCCATCATCACCTTTTAAAGAGAGCATTGAAAGTTTGGTTTCACGTTAGTTAACCGTCATAGATAATGATGACGATTGCATAGTTGAATACGAATGAAGAACGTAGGTTGTCTTTGCTTAATTTGAGATAACAATCACATTAGTTACCCCAAATCTGAACTGCTATAAAAGTGTTATACTTAATTACACGTACACATAAGATAGATACAAAAGTTGTATTCAAATTAGGTATCAAACTTGGATGGAAAACGATAATCATAAAAATAAGTTAATTAGTAGCAGAATATAAAATAATAATTCGATGCATATGATTGAAGTTGTTTAGCATAATGAAGAATAGGCAAGTCCCAGATTTCAGGAAAAAATCTCAACAAAATACCTGTTAACGTCCTGTTCTTCTGAGCAACATTACATTGACACTCAGAAGGAAATATAGTGCTGTTACTACTATAGTTTTATCTTTTACAGAAGGAAATAATATAAGCATCTTCCTAGCCTGTACATTTTTATATGTTATTATAGTATTTCACAACCATGCTCTTGCATTGTATTTGGGTTGCAGTAGATAAATTTCCAAAGTTTCGAATTTTGAGAAATTAATCAATTAGATCACATAAAGCAGCTAAATGACAATTTGAAGTTCATCATGTGCTTACATTACTATAGACAATGGAGAAATAGATTCTATTTTCTGTGAAAAATCTAAACTCTCACATGCTTTTAAATGCAGTGAAAAAGTATTATAAACTTCACTTTGATTAAATGGAAACTTGTATGAAATAAACCGATGACAAAAGTTCATTGAAACTTCGGAAACTTAATAGACTGGAAATGAACTACAGTATTACGGGTGTTTAAGTTACATTCCTACATACGTTTTAACGAAATATTTTACGATAATTGATAGAAGGGGTGCCCCGAGTATCAATAAATATAAACAGAAGTAGGAGCGGTGTTCAATTTTCATTTTCCTAGTTTTGCTGGGTCAATGTTGTATTATTTGTCTGTTAATTCAATCTAAGACTTTTTTCCTAGCCAACGAATGAATGTTTGGAACTTTGACTGTGGGAGTAAGAAAAGAGAAAATGAAAAAAGCAGCAAGAGGAAGTCTGTGAAAGAGACAGATAAATAATACCCATTTTGTTTCCCCCTATTATTCTTATCTCTCTTTCTTTTTTCCCGCATTTTCCTAATTAATTTCTTTATTTAAATATAGAAATTTCACAAACAGACTTCTTCTCATACTGAGGAGAATAAGTTTTTGTCTTCTACTCCTGCCGACTACATTTTCCTCCCATGTTTGTAAAACTGCGCACTGACATCAAAGGATTCCTAGTTTTAGTTTCCCCTTCCCAAAATTTCTTCCTTCAATTACTTGTGAAGAAAATAAACGAAATAATGGTGTCCTAAATATTAATTGTGAGTATTACTCTTACAATGTAGGTACTAAACACAACTTATATTTTTATCATATAACCATGTAGCAATTTAGCCGTGCGGTCTAAGGAAGGTCCCGGGTTCGAGTCCCGGCAGGGGCATGGGTGTCTTTTAACTCGAACGTGACGGATAATCGTGATGGGCCGAAGTCAAGAGTTACTAGATTGGCCCATATAAAATAAAGTTTACCAAAGTTTTTTTTTTCTTACCAAGTAGCAATTAATGAGATATCCATGATATTCCAAATACGTTTTGGCCCGCCTCTATCAATACGTTTTATCACCAATTACATATTGTTAATTACCTTGAATTACGATATAACTCATTCTTTAATGTAACAAGGAAAGTACCATATATGTAAAGTCGTTCTTGCACCTAGCCTTCGTCAAGATTCAAATACCTGATTATCAGCATGCGAGTAATAACTAGGGATGTAAAGTAAATTAGGGATGGCCAAACGGATCCGGGTATCGGATATCCGTTCGGTGATTATCTGGATACGGGTTTCGGTTATCCGGATCCGAGTTTCGGATATCCGGGGTATGGACGCATAGTCTTTCCCATTCGTACGTATTTTTGGGGATTTTTTTCGTCTAGCAAACGATGTCTTATTTCGGTTTCTTTTACTCTTCATTTTGGAGTGTGAGGGGAGAGAGGGAAAACAGGATCATAGAGAAAGGGAAGAAATTGCTGAGTTACACATGGATTGCAAGAGTAGAGCTATTGCAACCAGTCATATAGTATTCTGTCACTAATACATATATTGGAGTGACAAAAGGAAAATAAATAATCGACAGCACCTTCTTGTCTCTTCAAACCCTACCCTCCCATCCCCAATCGTGAAATCTTTGCCCTTTGATGTGGTTACCAGTCACTATGAAATAAACATTGCGTTGTTAAAAGGAAAGAACATAAACATGTCTTCCACTTCCCTTTTAAGCATGCAGAGATGTAAAAGAAAAAAATACGGAATTCCTTTCCCAGACTAATTTACTTTTGAAAAAAAAAGCACGTATTTTAGAAAAGAAAAAAGGACGGTAAAAATTCCTATCAACTAACTTTGGACAAGGAAACAATAACAATCAAATACACAACTATCTCCATAAAGTATATTTTTCGAGTTTCACATAAATTGATTTAATTTGGCCTTATTTATTACCTTTTGTCATTTTCGGCTGAGGTCGGGATCAGAAAGGCAGAGGATGAGGAAGGTATTGGCCAGGGCCTTTCATAATTTACAATCCAAGCATCGCAATTTCAGATGCATCATAATAACGAATTGAATTTTATTTATGTCCTTTAGGCATCTAAGGCTCAGGCCGGGATAGGGGAGAGGAAAGGATTCGGGAAGGGCCTGCATTGAAGATGCCGTATCAGTACTAGGATGGTGTGACTGAGGAAAAACACTGGAGAAGGCACAGTCAGGATAGTCCGCCGTCGGGATCGAACCCACGACCTCCCGAATGCTACGTCAACGCTCTACCAGTGAGCTTCGGCGGCTCGGTATCATAATAAGAAAGTCTGAATACTAGGTTTTAGAATCAGCGATCGAAATCACACGAATTCCTTGGACCGGATATCGAAAATTTGGATTTCGGATCCGAGTTTCAGACCTTGAGATCTGGGTTTCAGGTATCCGAAACCGGATCAAAGTTTCGGATATAGGAATCCGGTTCCGGATATCCGGATGTGGCCATCCCTAGAGTAAATACCCCTCTAAGAGCATTAGTTCGTAGCTTCGGATTTCGCATCCGAGTTTCAGATCTTCGGATCTGGGTTTCAGGTATCCGAAACCGGATTCGAGTTTCGGATATAGGAATCCGGTTCCCGGTTCCGGATATCCGGATCTGGCTATCCCTAGAGTAAATAGCCCTCTAAGAGCAATTAGTTCGTAGCTCTAGGAAGAATTTATTTTCCCAGATGTGGCTGTGTTTGCTTCAAATGTCATATCATCTATTGTTAAATGCACATTTAGTTCAGACATAATATTTAGAATCATTGCTAATACATATTTGAGCTAGGAGCACCACAGTTTATATTTATTGCTTGTATAGTGTATTTTTGGACTGACACAATCTGGCAACACTATTCATTGACAATGCACAGACCATTCGCCTTTATCTAACTGGACTGATCAATTCCATTAAAAACTTAATGAATGTAGAAACCAACCATCGCATTACTGAGCAGCCATGGATCAGATAGCAGAGAGTTGGCGTCGCATTCGGAAAGCTGAACGGTCACCCTGACGGATATTTGAGCCCTTGAGTAGAAAATAGGCCATGTCCATTGTTGGTGCGTTTTAAAATATGTACTATCAGCGTCAAAAGTAAGTATCCACCTCGATTTCACGCTCAAACGTATGCAACTCAAATTGAATCAAAGTTTAATGGGTTGCGTCACAATAGGCGAACCCTAAAGTTGGATTGTGTGTTTCTGAGAAATTCAAAAAGAAGGGAGGGGGAGAAAGAGCACAATTCTATCTGTATATGTTAAAATGAAAGTGACTGTGAGAATCACTTCAGAAAGGCTTGACCAATTGGAATGATTTTTCGCACATGATCACATATTGGACCCGTGAGGAAAGTTATATCAGTCACCATCTTGGATTCAAAATGGCCGCCCAAAACCGTTTTCCACTGTTTAAGATAAGGATATGAAATTTCACATAAAGTTGTATTATCAAGAGTACTGTAAGAAAATATTACTACAATTTTAAATAGTCGATATCTTGGATTCAAAATGGCCGCCCCACAACAATTTCCACACCGTTTGAGGTAGATAGGAAATTTGGCATAAAGGTGTATTAACGAGAGTAGTTTAAGAAAAGATTACAACACTTGCTAAAGTCGCCATCTTGAATTCGAAATGGCCACCGCAAAGAATTTTCCACATCGTTCGAACTAGACGAATGAAGTTTGGTATGATGGTGTACCATCATCGGTAGGTCACGATAAAATAAAAAAATCGTCAAA
>JAGDQP010019000.1:0-34708 GCA_022664845.1 Lepisma saccharinum
TTTAATACAACGTTAAATAAATCCACTTATTACAAACAAGAAAATTACTTCTGGGGTTCGCCGGGCAGAAGGCACAGTACAAGGGGGTCGCGGCATGGAAAAGGTTGAGATACGCTGCGTTGGATCGATCCCTGCTCATGCCATGTGCGTTTTATGGTGGACAAACACTGTGTACGCATAGGCGGATTTAGTAGAAATACCCCGGGGGCAATACATTTTTTTAATGGATAACAAATTGAAATGCTGTCGTTTAGAATGAAACATCACAAATGATTCAGGGGAAATACCCGTGCCTACGTTTTCTCGGCGTTGTCCCGTTTTATCCCACTTTCTTATTTCCACCAATTAATCCCATCATCATGCATCCGGCCTGAGCCATAGTTGCCTAAAAGGCCTTAAAACTAAATTCAATGTTATGTATGCACGCTCTGTCTTTTATTCTGGAAGAGGAAATGAGACACGAGCTTTATCTCCAAAGAATAATTCTCGAGATAGGCGCTGTGTAAAATATATGTGTGAAGAGCTCCAACTATAAGAAACACCGTCAATCGAGTGTTAGGCAATTGGCAGTTTGGTTTTGTGGTTAACATATGGATAAACTAATTCAGAGGTCCCGAGCTCAAATCCCGGCGGTGAAGATTTTTTTGTTCAAAATGTATTTTTCTAAGTTCAAATTTATTATTAATAATTGCTTTCTTGCATTTTCGTACATTATATACAGTAAAATTAGTGAACAAAAAAGTTACCATGGTAACGTGGAGTTTAGCTACTAAAAGCTAGGATGTATATCAACCCACAAGGCAGGATGCACACCTAGCGAAGTAAACCGGGGGCATGGTGCGTCCGAATTGAGCTGGGGTCCGAATTAACGGGGGGAGGGAGCAGCCAGCCTTTAGCGGGGTGCATACACCAACGTGCTGTTTACGCACAACTGATGTAAACTTTTTATTCAACATTGTTTCTATGTGGGCTCTTCTTAGGCGGGAGCCAGGTCAAGTGATTCGTGATAAAAACAACTTATATTAGAGGGGTATTGGAAATAAAATTATAGTTTATCTTCCTGATAGGAAAATTACTCACATCTGAAAAACTATTTTATGCAGAAACTTTTCCAGACGTACGCTATAGAGAGGTTTTTACTTTAAAAGACAACATTATCAAGCTGTCAGTGTTATTTTTCATATAGTACACGATTGACATAATTTGACAGAGTTAACTTCCATAATATTCAATGTTGTTCTAGAGAGAATTTAAAACTGTCAGTTATCGGACGTTTCACTGCAACAAGAACAAAAATTATTATCATTATTCCGATAAGCGTGACTTTAAACTTCCACGGCGCAAAGAAACTACATAAGCTGTTGTTGTTTATTTCATTTTTCCTGGGTTTTTGTCATTTCGGATATTAGTGGGCACTAATTTGTCTATAAGTTATTGAATAAAGGAATTTTAGCTTGAACTTTAGTTTAAACAGCTTACAGGACGAAGTTGGCTATTTTCAAAGATAAACTTAGTAATTCATGGCTTCTGTAGTTAGTTGGCCAGATATAGTAGAGCATAAGTGCTGGAGTTTCAAATATTAAATAAAACCAACGTAGGTTCAAACCCTGTCTAAGCTACGTTTTTTACAAAGCGACCGTGAAGAATCTAATCGTAACTTCTCATACAAAACGAAGAATCCTTCAGACTGTGGAATCAAATACCTGAGTCGCTAAAGAGAGGAAAACGGTTTACAAACGTTGGTTGGAAAAGTCCAAATCGACGGGGTTACCAGGACAGTTAAAAACATGTCATTGACCTGAAGTATCCACTTATCTTGATATTATTCCAAGAAACATTACAGCATTTGTTAAGCACGTTTTGTATAGAGGCACCTGTGGAGTATCGCTATCCTGTTGGACTTCTAATTTGAAAACCTGGGTTTCATTCCCAACCAATCAGTTTCTTTTTCGCATACACTAAAGTATTCAAACATAGATTTATCTCCGTTGTGGAGATTTACGAAGTATCACTGGTCAGAATCCGAGTAAACAATTTGTGTGTTGTTTAGCATAGTGATAATATACTTTTCATGTCTTTCATTGGTCTTTCTCTCTTCCTCTCTTCCTTGATGTATTGTTATCGTGGCTTCGCTGCTTCTTTATTTTCATTCTCTTTCCCTCTCTCTATTCATGTTTTTTTCTTCTCTTACTTTAAACACACACACACTCTCTCTCTGTGTGTGTGTGTGTGTGTTTCACAGCTAAATCCGGGCCACTTTCGATGACCAGGTGCTAGGACCTGACCCAAACATAAGTGACCCGGTAATCCGATTGACCCGGTCTGGATAATCTATTTAACTGGAAATCTCGACGTCGTATTTTTCGTGTTCTCGGGGTAACATCTCCGATCCTGGTCACCCCTGAAATAAACGCAATTAAATAATTAAAATCGCTCCTTCATCGTCCGGGTTATCAGATCTACATCGATTCACAGCGTCAGAGTGTGTTCTAATCTTAAACCTGATGACACAGTCCAAAACCTGAAAAGCATCCCCCGAGAGCCGGTGACCCGTTTCAGCTCTGCCGTCTTCATTCTACCTGTACGAATTGTTATGCACAGTAGTTCATTATAGTTGTAATTATTAAAACCTTATATTCACAATAGGTGGAATCTAGAGTGGCATGTTCGGAACAGATACATTTTAAGATATGAGTAGAAAATGGCCCACGTTTTTCGCTATTTCAAGACAATAATTATTTTAATAATAATTTGGCAAACAATTTGTTTCCATCGTATAATTTAATTTATCAACATACCATTCAATGTGTTCATTTTTTGACGCTTGAAATGTGCAACATGTAATGTCTGCTATGCCTATAGGAACATGCGAGTATTGCTTTTGAACATTTGTAACTTTTCATTTTGATACAGTTTGGATTTATTATCTTGGCTCTTTCTTTTAGAAATTGAGCAGAAAAATTATCATCCATTCATGTTCTTTGTATGTTCACTTTACATTAGTAGTCTGGAATAGAAGGTATAGAATACGGTATGTACTGGGTTTGTTACAATCAGTGAATCGGCTAGACCCCCGGCATCTGTAGGGGTGGTGTTAGCCCCAAATCCTCGAGAGTATCCCCAACTTTAACATTTTTTTGGCGGTCAAATTTGATAGAAACATTGCAAAGCTTCATACATTCTTCCAATTGTGACTTCACAAAACCGAAAACTGAAAATCCTGGCGGAATCTCTTATTACAATGTATTCCAAACCAGTACGTTCAAGGAGCCCCACTGAATTTGAAACCGAACCAGGCGCAAACAAAGCATATGTGTTGCACTTTTGACATCATCCTAGATGTGTCTCAAAACTCTGTAGTTCCACAGGAAATTATTTATATTTGATCTTACCATCAACTTTGGTCGCAATTTCGTAAGTGTCTAAAAGTATTTTCAAGCACTCTTTATTTTTTCGAATAGCCCTGAAAAAAATATAAAATCCAAAAGTCAATTCTATCTTGCTGTTAGATTTGTGAGCACTGCACTTCATAATGTTAGGTTCTCTTTTACTACCTTTAAATTCCATATTTTTATCTGTACTCCCTCTTCTTCTTCTTTTTCTTCTTCTTCATGTTCTTATCTCCCCTTTCCTCTCTTTATCTCTCTCTCTCTCTCTCTCTCTCTCTCTCTCTCTCTCTTTCATTTCTCTGCCTTTGCCTAAAGACATCCATCGGTTTCATTGCGTGTGTTTAAATTTCTCTCTCCATCAACTTACATATCTTGTTTCGTCTCGCTTTTATTCTTACATTTTATACATACTAACACATGTCTATTTTGAAAAAAAAAAATGAGCTCATCATGTTTGCTGATTTTATAATGGGCGAGACGACGGAAGGAAAGAGAGGGTACCATTATGAGACACGATTATGAGATAAGAAGGTACCATTCGAGTTGCCTAGCTGCACGGTGTTGGCTGTCGCAATTTTTTTATGAGAAGTGTACCATCCCAGTACGTGGATGAGGAAAACACTGGGAAAACCTAAGTCAGGACAGCCAGCCGCTGGTACCGGACTAATTCGAAATCAACGTTCTATTAAGTAAGGTATGGCGCTCGGAAGAAAACATACTCGTTTCGATGTTTATCACATGCACGCACACACAATATCATAGGCATGCACACAAAAAATAACGTAAATAGCAACATAATATCATAAATTATAAAGGATAAATATCGTGCATTGTGCCCTATTTTTAAGAACTGATAGAAACAGAACTTCTCTCTTGTCTTTCATGCATAACGTTAGTGTTCTATAGAATTCAATAAGAAAGAAATAATTACCCAGCAACCATAGGTTTTAAAGTTCATTTTTGTTTATCCATGTTCAGTAAGGATCTTTTATATTTTACAATTTGAATTAAACTTTTCAGTACACTTCAACCAGTGGTTTACCTAAATAAAAATGATGCTAGGTTTGCTGTTTTGGCGTTTGAAATGCGACTTGCTTAAGGTTTTTTTTTATTTTTTTGCTTCATAGTACAAGAAATAATGAATATCTTTCCAGAACCCAGGACATGTGATAATGTTTTCTGTTAAAGAAAATAAAATCCCAACGCTTGCTCACTCACTCACACACTCTCAGAATCACACACCGCCCACTCTACGGCAGTTGGAAAAAAATATTCTACGCTTAGAGAAAAATCGTGTATAATAAAGTCATGTAAATATTATATTGGCCATGATACCACAAGAAAACTGTAATTGCAAGAATAATTAATGTACAAAAACATTATCATTACAAATACATACGAACATGAAAATACAGACAACAATGGAAATTAGTCGTTCTGACAAGTCCTGACAGGTGTTTAGTGTTTTCACCCCTTAACAGGACACAAATGTCCAAAAAACGGGAATTTTCGAGTAAAATGTTTACTTTGCTTATCTGTTACGTGCATCTTTTGGTCTTACTTGCAAAAATATGTACACCGCCGGAAAGCTTACTTCATTTCATTTTGAATTGCTTATGATTTGCATCTTTACATCATATACCATCTTACAGTGTGTGATATACGCACTTAACAGGAACACAGCAGCTTTCACGGGCAGAAAAGGTACCCCGCACATCTAGGAAACCAGTGGGAACGGCCAAATGTTCACCTATACGTTTTTGCTTAAAATGGTCTCCCCTGTCACCTCGCCAAATATCTGCACTTCCAGACCGGACACCCTGTATTTGGTTGGATCATCTGATATTTTTGCTTGGTGCGCACTCATTCTGTTGAGAGTATCTATCTTTTGCATATTTTCATAATAAATTTGTTTTATTTTTGCTTTGGTTTTGTCTCGATGCCCTGTTAATTTTCTACGCACTTGCTACGTTTGAGTGCGTGTACTAAGCAGCAGCGTAAATGACAGCTGTGTGCTTCTCCAGAATGTTTTTGAGAACTCTTATTATATAAGCGTTAGTAGGCCTCCTTTTTTATTTGTTTTCTGGGCATAGACATTTGGCTCAGGATAAGGAAGTTTGATTTATAGAATTGCCGTAGGACAGGAACACTTGAGTGACCTAAGTCCTATATAGATTGTATTTTTGTAATAGCTATTCTTTTTTTTATTATTTTAGTATTATCAGTTGTGCTAGGAATGACAAGTACTCAATTTTACCAATATTGGCAGTGTACTGCATAAGTGATCGGTCTTTCCGGGTTAAATTTAACCCTACCCGTTTTTATATTTCTCACTGGCTGTATTGGGTTGTCGCATATGTAATCTATATGTGATGACCACTGCAATGACGCCATTTGACGAGCGAATAATGAAGTAGACGGCACGTGCAATAGCTGAGTCATAAAGGGCACTTGATTGAGAAGCAGTGTGTAGAAGGAGAACGGTCTGATTCACGTTTTGGAAGTGTGGCTTGTGTTTGATCATGGCAATGCCAGAGGACCACATACGGCATGCCATGCTGTATGAATTTCACCATGGACATCCAACCAGCGCAGCGGCACAAAACATCAATGCCGTATATGGTCAGGGTTTTGTGGATGTGCGAAAGTGCCAGAAATGATTTCAGATTCTTCGGTCTTGGACACCAGCCTCACCGATGAGCCACGAGAATGGAGACCTGTGCAGCTGGACTAGATGCCATGCGAGCACCGGTGGAGGCAAATCCAATGCAAACTGTTGAAGAACTGGCAATTAAAAGCACCGATGGAGGCAAATCCAATGCAAACTGTTGAAGAACTGGCAATTAAACTCCATGTCACTTATTCGAACCTTCATCGTCATATGTAGGACCTTAGGTGTATGTCGAAACTCGGATAATAGGTACCCCATGCCTTAGCGTCTCAACAAAAGCAACAGCGAGTTGACATACGCAGTTCCGTGCTCACCCATCACAGATGTGAGCCGTTTATGGACAGAATGGTGACGTAGTATATAAAGTGGGCCCTCTACTATAACACTGCACTCGATCGGCAGTAGGGGACAACAGGAACTGTACCAAAACAGGATTTCCACATATGCAAGGTGGCGTTGAGGTTTTGCTGGGATATCCGTGGGATAATCCATTTTGAGCTCTTACCACGTAATCAGACTATCAATGTAGATGTCTTCTGTCAGCAGGTTAAACGGCTGAGGACTCCATTGTTGGAGAAACGTCATGTTCTGGTTAATCGCAAGGGTGTGCTCAGCTCATCCACAATGATAACGCGCACACACACCCCGCAAGAAGGACCTGTGCTAAGATCGAGGAATGTGAGTGGGAGAAGGGCTCCCACCCGGTGTTTTCACCAGATCTTGCACCAACACACTACTGTCTTTTCGAAGGCTGCAAAGCCACATTTTCTGAAAAACACTGCAATATGAGGATGATGTGCGACGAACAGAGTTGGCTATCTTTGCCTCTAAACCCGGTGACTTCTTTCGGGGTATTCAACAACTCGTTGTCAGGTTGCAGAGTGTTGTGGAGCCCGATGGAGATTATTTTCCTAACTGACGGTAGTATTACAGATACATTATCGATTTTTTCCTCATGATGCAAAGATACTATATTATGAATGGGATAAGCTATAACATATATGTTGGTCGACAGGGTGCCCAGAGCCTATACATTGAGGGTGTCAGAATTATCAAGTAGGTCAGATTGAATGTTTTCTTTATATTAATTTGTAAGTGGGGTTCAAGTTCTAGTTTTTGTTTAGGTTTCAGAACATTTCATTTCGGAAGGTCAGTCAGGGTAGGGTATTACATGTTTTGAAAGTTGAATTCCGTTTCTCAACAAGTAATGGATTTTGTAAAAAAGTACGGTTGCCTTCAAAAAAAGCCTTTTTTTTTAATTTTTGTTTATAATTTTGTTCAAGTTGTGTAATCACATCATTATAAGATTTTTACCACCATAATGTTTACTTTGTTTGCGATATCACGCAGAATGTTGTCAGTTAGTTGGTTGAATTCTTGTGGAGATTTTGTTACCCACAACAAGACACTAAGCTCTTTTTTTTCTGTATTTCGATTAGAACTAATTTACTGGGTATCTTCCTTCTACTAGAACGCTGCTTTAATTGGCCATTTATTCCTATCTTGTCACAGAATTTTGTCACATTGCAAATCACCACTACCTCGAATGAATTATTTATTTTATTTTCTCAAAAGACTGAAAAACTAATGATCGACTCGCTTCGTTGATAATTTGGCCATGGAGCGAGAAAAGGTTAAGACAATTTCTATTGACGATATTGTTAATAATTGTTAAAATGAAGCCAAGGCTTTACGTTTTGATACATTATAGCTTTTCATCTGCTGTAAATAACACTTTATAAAAAGTTAAACAATTAAAATTTCTTTTCTTTTTTTGTTTGATATGAGTGCTACTTGTTTTACTATATCATATTAACAGCGAAGAGATGCATATGAATTAGGTATATGAAGATTATAAAGTAAAAACTATGCTTGGAAAGAGGTGGAATCCCTCAAGCGCAGTGATTCTGCCAGACTCCCTTGTGGGAGATGTTGCCTAATTTCCAAATTCTCTAACTCACCCCAACTTTAATATTTTTACCGTCAAATATCTATAGAAACCATGCAAAACATCACTTACACCAGCGCAATTTTGACTTTACACTCCCAAACTGAAAATCCTGGTGGAATCCCTACACAAGCGATATATTTTATAAGGTCTCTACTAAATTATCACCCCCTCAAGGAAAAGCTGAAATTACCCCACTGCTTACAACGGTAAAAAGTAATGTATCTCGCAAAATCACGAATAAAGACTTAAAATAAATCTTTAATTTTTGAGAGTTGATTTGTATTAGTTCTGTGAATCTTGTGAGTTCAAATATGATGTAATCGTTGTGCTAATGTCTCCAAGACGGTAAACAGTGTATTATTCAAATATCACTTCAATGATTTGATGGAATACTGGATAATTGTTTTGGTGTCAGAAAGTCACATCTCAAGTTTGTTCTCAGATGTTTTTAAAAATGCTGGGCACTACAAGGATTCTTACAATCGTCTTGTTCAATATCAAAAACAGAAAGGACAAGAGAAAAGAATATTCTACAGGTATGCGAAAAGGCGTTAAACATGGTTAGTAACTAATCGAATTCGTAGACTAAGGTTTCAAATGTTCTCGTTTCATCGTTTTGTAACACCAATTGAGTCCAATGATAAAGTCCCCGTGCATTTTTCGAATTTTACTCCCGAGATTTGTCTATGCGTTTCCAGAAATCAATCGAATGTACGGAACGCACTGCAGGGCGATAGAGGGCAGTCAAGATGTAAGATTGTTCAGCAGAAATCCATACCAGATGGTAAATTTAATCTACATTTTCTAAACACGAAAGTAAATGCGAAAACAGAGTATGACACAGGAAAATCCTGTTTTGCTGATTCTGCTGTTAGTTTTAATCTTGCTTTACCAACATTACTGTTCTTGTTCTTGAATTAGTAATTTTGTACTACGTATATTAAAATGGAACTTCTTCCAGGTATATATAAATATAGTTGAATGTCCTCGCGGAAATGAGTTTGATTGCTCTATTTGTTTAATAACATCAATTTCTGCATAAGAAATGTTTTCAAGGTTTACTTTTGTTTTCGAAACCATCTAAGTTATACTTTGGCAAAATGTCCATAAGTACATACATTTGAATAGTTCTCTGTGTTCTTAATTTCTCCGAGTGATCATTCGTTTTGATTTTGCATACCCAATTATAAAGCATAGTAAGAAAAATATAGAAAAGTGTCAAGCATTCTTAAGTTTCTATTTTATTTAGAACAAATAAACAAGCTGTTTGTTGCAATCATTTACAGTTAAATTAATGTTGTTGTTTTTTAAACAATTACGCTCTACCTTCAAGTAAATTGTATTTATGATCTCTTACATTACCATTTAATGCAGTTTAATGTTTTGAGGAATCAAGAGCCTTGCGAGCTTTTTCTACTTATATTTAGGACACCACTTGACCTTAATTCGGCCCTCAGGATTTTAAATGTTATTTTTCTAACGTAAATGGCATTCCGATTATTTAGGGTAGCAGCTTAATCAATATGAGGGGAAGAACTGGTGCAAACAAAAGTTTGGAATCAGTCACTGAAACTTATAATATATTAGTTTCTTCATTACTTCGAACTGTAGGGAAGACAATGTGGTAAATTTAGTTTAATGAACTATGACTATCTCTTCCTAAAAGAGATTTATCAAGAACCAAACACAATAATGTTAGAACCATTTAGCATGCGGTTAACGTATAACTTGAATTCTAAAGGATTACGTTTTATCATTAATTACTTTCCGAATTCATATAACAAAAAGGCACCAAATATTGCACCAAGACGTGAACAGTCTTAGCTGCCAAATACACATTTTTGGTGGCTTCTTGTTTATCTAGACTTTTTAGTCTTCATTATTTATTTAATTATGTGATACTAATGGTGAATAAAATATTCGTTTTCCCCAAATGTCTACATTTCTTCTTTGAGAGAATTTTTACAAAAAATAGTAACTAACTGTTAAATTATAATATTTTCAATGACCTCTTAGAATCTTATTCTCTACAATTCTATTCCAAAAATAGGTGAAAACTGATGTTTGAAGAGGCGAACGAATTGTGCAAAATATATTTCCGTCGAAAAAGTCGTTATAGATCACCCAAACAGAGTAACACCAAATAAGCCACATGTGAAAAATTCGCACTTTCTTGGTCAAAAAACTTATATTTACAGCACTTTAACCACGCCACAAATCTCCAGGTGTGATACACTGAATGTTGTATTGCAAAGCTCTTGTTCCAAACATACACCAACCAGCACACCAACTTTCATTATACTCGGAAATACTTATAGAATTTTATTGAAATTTCATAAATCAACTATCAACTGTTCTTAGCTTGAAGGGACGTGAAGGACACTCACAATTTGACAGTGAGTATGGGTGATATTTCTCTTATCTAACGTCGATGCGTCATCTCCAACTAATGGTCAAATGCAGAAATATAGACATTCTGTATAATCTCCCATCATTACAGTGTCTCAACGTCCTTGGATATCTTTTATGAAAGCGTGCCTCGTGTTCCTCACTTACGGTTGCTAAATTTGTACGGAAAGTTCTAGGTGTGAACAAATTAATTTCAATGACATTCTAGAACCTAAGGTTTATAAAGCCGAATCAAATATCTACTAGTTTCTGTGAAATTTGTGCTCCTACGTTTACCACGAAATTCTTTCACCAACGCCCTAAAAGCTTTCCAAGAATTGCTCTGAAGAGAAGACTCTTTTAAAATAAGTTCTTCTGACTCAAATACCACACGCATCTTTGGTCTAGTAAATAGTAAATACACCACGTGTGATGTTTGTTTCAGATAACTAACGAAATATTATTGTTTTGAAATGAAGAGCAGCTAAATAAGGGTCAAACGTTTTAAAAATTGTTTCAAATGTTTCAGTTTAATGTAGAGTTGTTTAAGTAAAATTATTTGTCTTTGAACTAGAGCTGTGTTGTACCGTTGTGTGTTCTAGGAAATAATTATTTCATCTCTGTTCACAGTTTTCGTGTACAAATGCTGATTTGCACCTCTTCTATTCCAAAAGCAAAGAAAACATGACCACTTGGTATTGAATATCCTGTAATTTTAAATGAAAAGCCATCTTAAAATCTAATCCATAGATCTAAGCCCAACAACGTTTGCCATGCCCGCCGATTCGCATTCCGAAATAGGTTTGTGTGCAAAACATTGACCGTTGCTCAATGATATGGATTAGTTATTTCGGACTTCTACAATTCCCGCAAATTTATCAAAAAGAATATGATTGCAATTTTTGTTTTAATCCTCTCTAACACAACACAAGAACTTACTCAAAATACCATTCCAAACAACGATCTCAAGCAGAATGCCCGTCGGCTAATAAATGCACTTTTTCTAGGCATTTCTGTGTCGTAATTCAATTACTTCTTTTGTATAAAAGTGATGTTATCCTAATGCTAGAAGAGAAAAATAAAAGCCGATACCTTGGATCAAATAAAAAATAATAAATAACAAAATAGTGATCTTCCAATAATTATGAACCTTAATACATATTTTACCTTTCTATTAGCAGAAGTGCTCGGAACATCCAAAAATAGAAGTGTACTGTGATATCTAGAGGATTGGAACCATCTCTGCACTTTAAATTGTTTCGTTTCTAGATCTCAATTAATTTGTTTCAGGAAAGTGGGAAAATCCAGATCAACTTATGTGAATTAAGTGTCGCGTGTTTGATTTCAGGGGAGGAGAAGTAACTGTAGACAGGAGATTAAAGTAGGCGAACAAAGATGAACAAAGTGGAAATAAAAAAAGAATGTTTTGAATATTCGTTATCTTAAACCGAAGTGTCATTGGGTAAATGGTCCGCAAAGAAAGAAAAAGAAGACCAAGCAAGAACGAGAGCAAAGATAATAAAAGTGTGGTAAAGCAACATGTGAGACAGATTTCTACTAAATTTCTAGACGTTTATAATCCATTGAGATATTAGTACCCCTAAGCAGAAGCAAGAGCGGCAAATCTACGTCTTTGGACAAGTTAAAAGGAATAGAAATATGTAACCTCGATTAATCAAGTGACATATTACCCTACGTCATTCAAAAAGTAAGCATTTCATTTACGATGTTTTCGCTCTAAATGTGCGGTAGTCATATACAGAGTCACATGCACAATTACTTGTGTCAAACTGACCCTATTTTGATGTACTTTCATCAATGACGATCTCCTTGTACGCGCCACTGAAATTTATAACCCCTCGAAACATCAAACATTAGAGTAGATCGGATCATTAATGATGTAATTTTTTTAGTACAGCTGATAGTTAATGTCTGATATATAGATAGTAACAGAATTTTCGAGGCTTTAATTTCGTCTCAATGTTTACTCCCATGGTAACTGTTCAAAACTGAAGCGATATTTGTAAGTTACTTCATTCATCTGCTCCAAATCAAATTCAAAAATTATCACAACAGTAAAAATTACAAGGGTCGCTGAATAATTTGGACCGGTTTTCCTGAAATTACTATGTAAATGTTTTTGTAGAAGTGACGTAACAAGGTGCAGTATGTCAAAATTAACTAAGGAATCTAGGAATTAACTCGCTTTTTTATCATTCCTTCCCACATTCAAATTGGATGTTTTAATCAAATGAACTATTCGTAACAATTTCAGCTGCCCGCTATAATCGAGTATTCTAAACCACGGCATTGAATTCGATTTCCGGATTGGGCACGGGTGTTTTGTGGAACTGTAAAATAATCAGCTTACACAACTGAAAACGGAAATTGTTTTGTGATATTTACAGAGCTCTGAATGAACTTCACTTTAAGTTGTATGTCTTTTAAATGTTTATAAACTCTTTGAGTAAACTGATGTAAATTTAGTTATCTTTGGATAATTTAGCGCATGCTTAATATTGAGGAAGAAAGCTAGTTTTAAAAAAATATTTCAAAAGATGTGAAGAGAAGAAAAAATAAATGACACTTTGGAGTATGTGTGTTTTGTAACAAAAAGTGTGGTTGGGCGCAGAGTATAGGAGAGAGAGAAAGATAAAATAGTTAGATGAAAGTGTGGTGGGACAGAATATGAGAGAGAGTGCTTGAAAAAGGAAGTTTTCTTTGAAATTGCCTGCCACTTGATAATCCATTAAGCTACTCTTGCAGTCATTCAGCATTTCCCCAAATACAGCGATATATCTTCAGAGAACAAGTTTACTCTTCAACGTCATCTTCAAAATCCGTGTGAAACTGACCTGGAAGGGTAAAATGTGAAAGGGAATCGGTGATTGGTTTGATGTTAGAAGAGATGTCGCTACCAACAGGGGGAAGTCAATATTTTTTTTCTGAAAGAAAAATAGAATAGTATTCAGTCCCCGTCTCACACTCGCCTGATGATTGGTTTGCGCGAAAAGAAGCTTATATATAGGTCATCAAAAAGACCGGAAATTGGAAAGGTTCTTCCCTAAATGTTAAGTATATTTGACCTTCTTCACAAGACGAAAATTAACTTCTCTGGAAGTAAGAAAAGCAGCCAATGGGTAACGTTTCGATTCCAGGGTTGAGAATAGACAAAAATAATAAACATTATTGCGGGAAGCTCCAGAGCCGTAAGTAATGCTATTATCAATCTTCACGCACTTGCCCATAATCAGTTCAGTGCTCCAATATTCAACTAACGTATGGTGAAAAAATGCAGAAAATAAAAACGCTGTGGTCAAGGGCATAAACGCACAGATGTATTTCTTGTGCTGGTTGGTATACAAGGGTGGTATCTGAACATCAATGAACAAACATATTCACACCGAGTCTACTGGTCTTGCGATATTTTTTGGGCACCGTCTGCATAGATGTAGCAAATGTTGATATATGAACATCGCACAAGTATCTGCGGATCCATCGGATGAGGGTTGCAGCGGTTCGTGGTTGATAATTATAGGCATACACCAATCACTTTAAATTTGCCCAGAAATTATCAATGGGCCGCAATTGGGGAACGTTAGGGAGATTCTGTTCTTTGGGTATGTAAGGGATACATAAGTGCATCATGGCTGCAAGACTTTGTGCTGCGTAATGGAAGCTGCCTAAATCTGGTCAAAAGCAACATTTCCCCCAAGATGGTATTCAGTGATAAACTGCTTCACTTTAGGCAAACAGAACTTTACATACTGTTCGGCGTTGAGTGCAAGACCAGCCTTGAAAAATTGAGGTTTAGACAGTCTTTTCTCACTCATTCCAAGCCATAGTAACACCTTCTGTGGGAATTTGGTTTTGGCAGCACAACTCACTGGATCGGGTACAGCAGCAGTTCCAGGATCATAGTAGGCGTTCGGCTGTCACTCGTTGTCATCTAAGGTGAAATAGATTTCATAGTCCGTGATACACATCACGTCATTTGTTGCAGTAAACGTTTCTGTCACAAGAGTTCGTAAACGCTGTTTCTGTACAACATCTTGTTGCTCCGTCACTTTTGGCATTGTTTTTCGCTTTCTTCTCCGGATTCCCATATTCTGTAATGCTTTCTTCACTGTGATTTTATCACACTGAAACCTCCTACCAAGGTTTAGCCACCTTATCTGCAGTAACACGCCGTAGTTGTTGCAACACTCTGAGTTCATTTAACTTCGACTTCCGCCCACTATCCGGCTTTCCACCATTATGCGCCACGGTGGCTCAGTTGGTAGAGCGCTCACATCTGGTGCTAGGGGTCGTCGGATCGATCCCTGCTCATGCCATCATCACATCATCATCCATACGGCCTGAGCCACAGTTGCCGGAAGGCCTTATAATAAATTTAAAAAAGATATTTTTATATTGATTCCCTTATCCAATTGTGACACACTGTTATAAACCGTACGACGGGAAAATCCTACACGTTAAAAATGTTTCACAATCTCGGATTTTCGAACATCACGATTCTCTGTCCAATATTGTACGATCATTAACCGACGGTTCCCTTCTTTCAGCTCCATACTGACTTGTTTGTACATCAACTTTCTCTTGCTCTTCACACTACATAACTGGGTAGACGTACGATCAGACTTGACTCAAATGGTATGTCAGTGTTCAATATTGCCAGTTACGCATGGTTCCAGTGCATTTGTTGATCACCATACGTTAAATGATCAAATACACCTGGTAAAAATCTGCATTCCCCATTAATTGTGATTTTTTTATTGTTGCTGACAATATTCTCTGGCAAACTGAGGATCCGAAGTGCCTCCCAACTACACAACTGTATCATTCTTCCAATGTGCTTACTGATGTGTGCATTTGTGCTTACAGGACTGGTTCATCATGTCTCATAAGCATGGGTAATTAGGGCAGCTATAATCAGCACTACACACAATCTAGGCCAAGCAGAACTTTGCATTTTCTTTAATATTAGTGAAGCGTCTGATATTTAACATGCAATAACTTGAAAACTGTTCAAGATACAGTCAAACTCACTACAACAGTGTGTTTATAAGAAAATGTTTATATGTATTTGATGTCTCTTGTACCTATTCCCATCCTCTGACCAAAATTGTGGACGGAGAGTGCCTCATTTGTTAAAGATGTACAACTGTTTCATCCATATTGCAAATGGCAGCATTCGTTCTTTCCTATCTACAGTAATTCAATGTGTGATTCCTTAATTTTCATGAAGCAACTTAGTACTTATAGGTGGTTCATATACATATATCATGTTCAATAACTTGCAAAAGGTTTAAGATACTGAAAAACTAACTACACAAGCGAATTTTTGCTAGGATTCTATATGAATTTGATGTATCACTCGCACTTTTCCCATATTTTATTTTCTTAAAAAAAATCGCCTTCCTGTATAGAAACATAATCTCACTCCAGCCTGTGGACAATTAATAATCACCGTTCCAAATTATGCGTTAGTAGCATGATAATTTGTCTCTCCCATATCTTTCCACGCAACTTATTAGGCGGTATTTACTGAAGTTGTAATTACGTAGACAGTTTTCGTTAAGCGTATTCTAACATGTGGTAAGTTCAAATTTATTGTGGTTGCCATCTACCGCTGAAGTGGTTATTACACGGCGTAGTATGTTGTTGCAATTATATTAATAAACTTACTTTGTTATACACGCTAAATAGGAAGATATTTCCTAGGCCGCGGTGGATCAACGCTTACAGTGCTTATCTCTGGAGCTTAGTGTCTTTGGTTCAAAACCTGCTCGTGCCATGTTGCCTTTGTTGTGGACAAACATTATGTGCATGGGTTTTGTCCCAATTCTCCCGTTTCCTCCAACTTTATTCATTCCACCAATAAAACATCATCATCCATCCGACCGGAGCTAAAACTGCTTAAAGGCCTTAAAAATTAAATTCAAATTCAAGAAGAGATTTTTTTTTCTCTTTCTGCCATGATAAAGTGTTTTCATAAAAAAAACAACGAATTTGAATCGACAATAGTGATTTTAACAAAAACACACTCGCATTTGATAGAAAGGTGATTCTTCAAGATGGGATTTCGATGCTTTACGGATTCAGTTATTTTTTAAAGTTATAAGACCAATTTATCACCTTTTAGAGTGTTTTACAAAGCATCATGTGTACTAGTCAAGTTTATTACTCTCCATCCTTCACCGCGAGATTATCGAAACACGAAGCCACTTTGAAGTTAATCGGGTTTAATGAAAAATAGCAACAGACGATATATATATATATATATATATATATATATATATATATATATATATATCATGTGTGTGTGTGTGTGTGTGTGTGTGTGTGTGTGTGTGTTTGTATGTATGTATGTGTGTATGTATATAAACATCTTTGAATGTTGTTCTTAAGTACCTCCGATGGTACCTCCTTAGCTCTCTCCGAGGTCAAGTGTTCTCTTTTTTTCATTTATAAGAGAACTACTTTGTTTTCATACTACTTACCAATAAATACCCTTCTGATTCATTTTGCATTTTCAGCTTTTAATTAGGTGGTTTGCATTTTCAAAATATAAATTTTCATCCCAAACGAGTAGAAATCTCCGATGGACAGCGATTGCAAATTCATGTTAAAAGATTACATTCTGATTGGAAGGAGTTACATCATTTTTGTGAGCAGAAGTTTTTTATATATATATATATATATATATTTTCTTCAATGAAACGTCAAGTAACGTTAAGAGCTTTTATAACTAACGATGAGTTCAATTCCTAACGATCTTTGTTTTATTTTGGGTACACATACTTTGCACCACGTTCAATACGAATCAGCAGTGAATGGGATCTGGTTAAACCAGGTTTCTACTGTATTAAAATTACAATTGCAGCTGTTAATATTCTACGTCATTCAAATTTAAAGAAATAAAAACGACTTTCGTTGGTCGCGCTATAGTTAATCTTGTTTGTACCACATGAAAGCTTCTTAGTTTAAAATTAATGGTGGCGCCCTCAAACACAGATCCTATTTTACTGCATAAGTTTATTTTCATCACTGTTATCATATTTAGGAAATATTGAGCTGTCGTAAGTGTACAATCAGCCAGATTAAGTAACTCGGTAAATTGATCTATTGAATTCTATATGTTAGTAGATGTATTATTTTTTAGAAAATAATTAGTTTTAGTGTTAATGAAGTAAACTAACTTTTGGGACATTCTGTAAATATTTGTGTATGTATCTATTTTGGAATGCATGCTAGCGTTTTATTAATCCGTCTAAAGAATATTTCAAATTCTTATTTGCTATTATATTAAATTGAAACTCTCGCACAATGAAGTTTTTCTTTTAAATATTTAACGTAATGTACACGTCACAGCAATTAGCATTTTACTCCGTATAACTGTAATCTGATTATCTAACAGAAAATGAAAATTCGTTGTAAACTCTGGCCTTGAATAAAAATGAAAACTCTTGTTACCTGAGAATTAGTACATAACGTGGTACATAATTAATTTTGAATGTTGACTCATAATACCAAAGAGAATAGGATTAAATCACCCGTTTATAATGTAAACAAAATTATAACTCTTTACAAACAGATTACTAGTTTGTTTGAACTTGCGAAGAAACGGGAAGCGAGTGGTGGGGAACAGATAGAGATCTAATTACCACAATAAGGCTCACATGAACAAACATGTTTTATTATTTTCAAAGATAAGCTGTAATTATTTGTTCAATGCTTTATATCACGTTACGTTTAACTATTGAACAATGGTAGGAAATAACATTACAAATGCTGTTAGATGAATCGAAAGACGAAAAAGGTACTCACATTCACTTCAATTAATTTTTAGTCCATATTCAATATTCTTTTTATGCATAGTTTGAATGAAAAATTCTCACTTTCTGCGTTGTTATTCGGTAATTTCACTGCTTTTGAGTAATTAATCATTTATCTGTAATTACCACTGGTCTTGGAATTTGTATTGCCTGTTCGGCTAAGCGCATTAGTGCTGTCTCCGCCGATAAAATTAATGTTATCTTTATGTTGGACTAAATAAACATATTTATCCTTAATGATATCCGGTTTCTCCTTAAAATTTAATTTTAAAAGTAATTCTGTTAACGTTTCAAAATGTGCTCAATAAGTACATAAAGCTTTGAAACAAAAGCATGTTTTCGTTTCTAACCTAGAAGTCTAGGCACCAGAGCATATTATCATTTTAAATATCTTTTCGACCCTTCACATTCCAGAACAAAGAGTCCACTTCCGTTTATTTTTCTAATGAACTAGTCAAATTAATGAGCTTCTCTACACTTTTAACAGTTTCGAAAAGTTCATTGATATATTCAGTACTGTTTAAGATAAATAAATACCAATACTTACAATTAGCGCAAGTAATCCCCGAAAATAAACCGAGTGATACTTTTTACCTTATTGGAAGGACTCAGTTTGATTCAAACGATCATAGGCTGAAAAGGTAAAAGAATTTCTTACCGTAATATGTCTAATGCTTACCAAGTGTTTCCTCCCTTGGAAAATTTACTTTTATAGAAATAAAATATATTCTCAGTGGATCATGATTCCAATTCATAACTGACAAAAAAGTTAGTAAAACATGCTGTAGGTCATGGGATTAACTTAGTTTGTGATTTTGGGCTTTGGGAAACGTATTTCTGATGCTTAATACTGTTTGAATCTAGTGGATTTAATGACTGGCTGTTCAGTCTAGTCGGTAAGACGCTGAACTTCAAAGTGAACCACCTATGTTGAATCTCGCTCAAGTGTTTCTTATTTCTCTCTTGTTCCTAATATTCCGCAAGACTGAATGGTGCCTGGTATCTATTATCCAAGTTAGTGGACATTTCCGGGCAGCTATGATTGCAAGTGGTTTTCATAGAATTTTTCGTGCTTTTTTTTCAGTGTACTAGGATCACAAAACTTATAACTGAATAATTCGTAGTTGATAGTTAGAAGCTTTCATGAAAATTTCGAATGTTATATTACATTATACTGCTCATCAACGTGCCCCGAAACCCGGGATCCTGCCCGGTTTCATAGTCCAGAAAACCCGGGATTAGAGACTTCATAGTCCCGTGATTTCGGGACTAGAAAATCATATTCAAGGTTATTGCATTTACCCATTTCAAATATATTTCTACTACAGTAACTGCTATTTTTTTTAATAACAATTATCATATCGATCACTTTCCCTTGATACTGTATGCATATTATTCAAGCTGGTCAACTAACTGCTGATAAGGAAATTTACAATAATTATGTTTCATAAATAGATGTTTAAATCGCGGGATTTCTTTTTTCTTCCGTTCTGAAAGGCCGAAAATTCAAAACTCCTTGTCCTAGATAAATTCTTAATTATTTCCGTTATCCGTTACGTATTTCAAAAATATTTCACGTCAATATTCATACGTAAATTTTTAGTGTTCTTTGCAACCTTAATCCCTGTCTTACTTTCTTCAATGATCCTTTAAAAAAAATCTTATTCCCATTTTTTTCCAAAACTAGACTTATTTAACTACGGTGGTATTATTACTTATGTGTACCAAAAAAGGACAAAATATATACATTATCTTTGCTGGCTGAGTGCACTGTCGCAATGTCACAACAATAGTCTAGACTGACTTTCTGATATCGTGATTGTCGAACAGCCCGTCCGTCAGAGGTTCATTATATTTGCACCCAAACAAAAAATTCTCTCGTCTTGGAATGACTGAACATTGATAACAATGGCGTCTGGTCAGAATAACCCTGAGTACGTAGAATAAAGGAAAGATTATGGAGAGTTATCGCCGTGGCAGTATTTTCTGCGGGAGAAGCAAGGTCAGTGAGCAACATGTAAGAAGTGTAGTTCCATCGTTAAAACAACTGGTGTATCAACAAAAGGCCTACACACTCACTTGAAGTCCAAACACAACATTTCTTTGCTCAAAAGAAAAGGGACGGAAGAAGAAAGCAACTGTGCGAATAGAGCAGAGGGAATATACAGCCCAAGTACCAGTCAACAACCAACAAAGAAAAGTAAAATAGAACATTACTTCATTAGCAAAACGAAAGAAGCCTGTCAGCTACTTTGGCAAGAATGACTGCGCGTGATGGTTTGTCTTTTCTTGTATTCTGTACATCACCGGATCTTCGACTCGCTCTCGTGAATATGAATTTTCGTGAGGAATTACCTACAACACCGAACACTATCCAAAAGTTAGTCATAACCTACGCCGAAAAAGTTCGTGCAAGTGTGATTTGCCAGATTAAAAAAAAAGCTGCCCGGGGAGATAAATTTTCTTTGACCTTTGATGAATGGACTTCAACGTGTAATCGGCGTTACATGAATATTAACGAGCATTCTGAAGGGAAGCAGATGTGGAATTTAGGGCTTGTTCGTGTGGTGGGTTCTCAGCCTTCAGAAAAGTGTGTAGCTTTGCTAAGCAAAAACTTGACAAAGATATTGTTTGCATCACGACTAACGGGGCAATTGTGATGGTTAAAATTGGCAAAATAATTAGCACGGAGCAGCAACTGTGTTTTGTCCATGGAATACATCTTGGAGTGATGGATGTGTTCTATTCCTCCAAACTACCAACAGTTGAGTCAACAGAAGCAGATGAAGATACTTCCAATCCCCTACCTGGAACTTCAGAAGCAGATATTGAGCCTCAAACAGATGATGAAATTGAAAGTGATGAAACTGAAACTGCAAATGAAGACGGTTTAATTCTATCCGAGGAGCCCCATCTAGCTCTCCAGCAAGTCAACTGTGATTTATTTACCTTACGTGGAAACCTGAATCCATTAATTTCAAAAGTAAGAAAAATAGTAAATCTATTCAGGAAGTCAGCAGCAAAACATTATGTGCTTCAAAAACTTGTAACCCAACAGTTTGGCAAGAAAGTGGCACTCCTTCTAGACACTAGAACAAGGTGGAACAGTTTGCTTACTATGATTCAACGTTTCTTAGATATATTTCCATGCATCCAGAAAGCTTTAATTGATCTGAAAGCTACGAAGAACATTAGACCAAGCGAGGTGACAACTTAAGCATAACAGAAGAGGATGAACAGCTCCTAAGACAGTTAGTTTGTGCTTTGGAACCTGTAACACTTACAGTAGAGACACTATGCAGAGCAGATGCTAATCTACTCTCTGCAGATTCAGCTTTGAAGTTCACGCTGAGGAAACTCAAGGAACAGGACTCAGGCATAGTTAATATGCTTTACCAAGCTTTAGTTATTCGCATTAAACAGCGTAGATGTATATTTGTCCTGTTCTTTGAGTACTTACATAATTCGGAAATCGTCTCAAACAAAAAGAATCTACAAGAGTTTGACAGAGTGTTCACAATCTCAACACTAGCATCTATCCGTACCTTCTTGAAATCTTTCCTCAGCCGTATTGTAGCAGGCGAACTGGATTAGGAAAAACACCGCTCAGAAACACCACTTGAAATCATTGAAAACGAATTGAAAGACAGCGTGGACGATGAATGTAAGGAAGAGCAACTTAAACCTGCTTCGTTGTGTGATGAACTGAATTTGGCGATTCAACAGAGCACTTCTTCCATTCCAACAGCAAACGTACAACGTGTGAACAACATTATGAACCTACTGAGACAGGAAATGTCTCTTTTTGAGACTAGTGGATCACGAGGTAAACTTCTGGAGATTGCGTATCACAGCTTACTGACTGTCCGTCCTTCAAGCGTGGAATCAGAAAGAGCGTTCTCTGCAGCTGGTTTATTTTGTACAAAACTCCGTTCTTGTTTAAATGATAAAACATTGGATTGTCTCTGTTTCCTGAGAGAATTTTACAAAAATACAAGTGTTCAAGCAAAAGGTTCTAGCGATGGTGTTTGAGCGATATTCTAACTCTAAGGAGTGTTTATTTATTGCTTTTTTTTCTAACTGAAAGCGTTTCCTTTTGATTACTCTAAAACTGTTGACTTTGCCACACTTGGCCTTACAAGAATAAAATCATTTCGAAATTATTTATGTTGATTCATATGTTTGTCACGAGAAAATACAGTCATTTTCATTGTAGGCATGTGTTTGTTAATTCCAACAAAAATGTAAGAAAATTTGTATTTTTAAATTTTAATAAGGTTGTTCGTACATTGAAGTGCATTCTTCTTACTGAAGAGCTTCTCCTCTCTCCGTTCTAATTATTTTTCGTTGGACGTGCATAACCATTTTTCATCTGTTCATGCGTCACATATAAACCCTGTTTTGTAAGTACGCTGCGATAAAAGCGAATGAAGAGACAGAAAAATAAATTATATTTAGCTTGAAAGATCGGGATCCCGATCCCGAGATTGGAGAATCCAGTCCCGAAATCCCGGGATTGTAAAATCCATTCGGGATTACATTCCCTAATAGCAATACTTATTCAGTTATTGTTGAGTTCACCCTTTCGATTCCAAGGTTCAATTGTTCAAATTAGACCAACTCTACATTTTGTAAATAGAAGGATATCCAGGAAAACTATAGTCTTCAAAAATTATGTAATTGAATGAACGCTTCAGTGGGATTGGTGCTTCAACTCTTTCCAACTGTTAACATATCTTGGCTTTGAATACAATGCTGCCAAATTACTCATATTATGTCGTAGCATTTTCCGGTGCTGCAGTTCAACTCTCGTAATATTTGGGTTGCGTCTGTTAAGCAACATCCTGTATATTCAGAACATCTCATTGCGAGAGTTGTTCAGTAACAAAGTGCGAGGAAGTTGTTGTAATAACCTCATTTTTATATTGAACATGGTAGTGATTAAAGCACTATATTGTTATTTTCAACAAAGTTGTTTTTTCTTTTCTTTGACGTTCAATCTGCCGCCCAATTTAATCTTTACTGTAGAAAGAGAAACAAGAATATACATACATAGAGAGAGACTATGAGAGACAGAGAGAGGGGGAAGTAAAACGTCTAAACTAATTGGATTTTTTATCTTTTATTCAAAGTAAATTGGTTTGCTTATCGCATCATCTTAATATTAGATTAAATAGTTGAGCTTTTGTTCCATTGCCTCCGAAAACCGCACTTAATCTAAACAATGAATGCACTCACTGTAACTTACAAATAGAAATGAAATCCACTATCCAGCATTGTTAGTTCTGCTTTTCCTTTCCCTTACTGATTTCATATCACATGCTACCCGGGTTCTCATTCACCTCCTTTCAGTTTTGTATCTGTGTTTGAAGCTCTCTCTCTCTCTCTCTCTCTCTCTCTCTCTAGCTCCTCTTGTTTTATTTTCTTTCTCGCTCTATCTCTGTGTACACAAACACACAGTAATTGAATTACATGATCTTGTATTAACATGAAAAATGTCAAGTGAAAAGTGCCAAATTCGAATTGGTGTTCAGTGTTTCTTTCAGAGGAGTAATCCTTCAGACTAAGTCAGTCACCTCGATCAGAAACAACAAATTTTGTAACAACAAGGGTTCATTGATAGTTCTTGTAGAAATAACACGCTGTCTCCCCCTTTCCCCCCCCCATATTTCTAAACTACCCCCCCCCCCCAGAACACTTTTCCTTAAAAAAAAAACACTGTGTTGAATAAAGTCTCAAATAAAAAGAAAACAAACTATTGTGCGGCTGCGTTTGCTTCTTTTATTAGAGGTCACAAATTCCAAATTCCATGGTTTACTGTTTCAGTTTCGGAGCGTGATATTTCTAACCAATTAGCGTGTGCCTTAACATGTCTTGCGACAATTGAAAATCCCATAATATATAAAGAATATAGGATTTTTAGAATATTTAACACATAGAACAATTGATACAGTTAGAGCTTTAAAATACTTATTACCAGAAAATCACCTTTATTGGACATCCCCCTTCTGTCTTTGTTCTCTTCATATGTATTATATAATGCAATTATTTCATTATTTTTTTATATTAATAAGAGTAAAAAGAATGATAACAATAACATATATTAGTTAAGACATTGTTGTTGTAGTTGCGAAATGATGAGACCCATTTCTGTGAGGCAGAAGGTTCATATCTGAAAAACACTTCTCATCCTTCTCTGATTAACATAGTAAAGACTAAGCGATCAGTATACTAAAGGAAAACATAGAGCAAAAATGTACCGAGTTTCTCCATAAGTAACGTCATATGTGCGATGACCGCTGCCATGATGCCATCTGACGAGCGAATATTAAAGCAGAAGGCACGTGTCTTAGCTGAGTCACTTCATTGTGTAGCAGTATGTAGTAGAGCGGTCTACTTCGCGTTTTGGAAGTGTGGCTTGTGTTTGATCATGGCAGTGTCGGAGCACTGCATAGGGCATGTCATGCTGTATGAATTTCATCAGAGACATCCACCCAGCGCATCGGCACGAAACATCAATGTCGTATATGATCAGGGTGCTGTGGATGTGCGAAAGTACCAGAGGTTTCGGTCTAGGGACACGAACCTCACCGGTGGAGACAAATGTTGCATGCAAACTGTTGAAGAATTTGCCAGCAAACTTCACGTCATCCATTCGACCGTTTATCGACATCTGCAGGACATTCGGTACGTATCAAAATTAGGAAAGTGGTTACCCCATGCGCTATCGCCTTAACAGAAGCAGCAACGTGTTGACATCTGCAGTTCCCTGCTCACCTGTTACAGACGTGAGCCATTCCTGGACGAAATGGTGACAGGAGATGAAAAGTGGGTCGTTATCATAACATTACAAGCAAACGGCAGTGGAACTAAGTCAAAACAGAGGGGCGCAGGAACTGGGTGAAAACAGGATCTCCACCCCTGCAAATTGATGTTGGGTGTTTGGTGGGATATTTGTGGGATAATCCATTTTGAGCTCTTGTCACGCAAGCAGCCCATCAATGTAGATGTCTACTGGCAGCAGTTTGAACACCTACGGACTGCATTATTGGAGAAACATCCTGCTCTGGTTAATCACATTTGTATGCTCATCCACGGTGATAGCAAACGTCCTTCTTGCCGTGTGTGGGCGCGCGTTAACATCGGGGAGTGTGGCTGAGAGATTCTCCTCCACCCGGCGTTTTCACCAAATCTTGCACAAACAGACTACTGTCTTTTTCGCACCCTGGAAAACCACCTTTTCGGGCAAGCACTGCATAATGAGGATGACGTGCCACGAAAAGTGATCCAGTTCTTTGGATCCAAAACCGATGACTTCTTTAAACGAGGGATTGAACAACTGGTTGACAGGTGGCAGAATGTTGCAGAGTCCGATGGAGACTATTTTCCTGACTACCTGTAGTGTTCCAGGTAAGATATCATTGTTCTCCTAACAATGCAAAAAATATAAATTACTTATGGGGCAAGCTGATACGTTCAGCGATTATATGTGCGAAAAACGATGCAACTTCCACAAATCACGTTATATACATATACAGGGTGAGGCAAAAGTCCAGCACCACCATTTTATTTTTGAAACGGCTTGAGGGAAGATGACGAAACTTTGGATGTGGGTAATTAGGGTAGGGGCCCACCAAATCGTGCCATTTAGCATCATGGCGGCCATCTTGAAATTCGCCATTTTGAATTCAGGTCCAATATTTCAAATGGGAAGGGGGGAATGTGGCATATTATTTTATGTTAGAATTTTACCAGAAATACGAATCTGAAGTTATGTTTTACCTAACGTTAATCAGGAATGACATTTTGTGAAGTAAACATTGCATGTGGGATCCTACAAGATATGCTCTATGTGTTCCCCGTTGTGTGCTACATATAACGCAATACGTTATTTTGCAGTCCTGATGGCCACGTAATATCACTTCCGGTGGGCGTCACAGAGTCACAAGCATGCCTGATTCGTTGTTCGAGGTGTTGAAGATCAGTTATTTTTTCTTGATAAACAAGTGCTTTGAGATGGCCCCACAGATAAAAGTCTTAGGGTGTTAGGTCGGGCGAACGGGGTGGCCACTCAGTTGACCCTGGGCGACCAATCCAGTGGCTTGGAACTGTGCATCCCACCACTCCTTGACACATAATGCATAGTGAGGGGGCGCACCATCTTGTTGGAAAAAGTCAGGGAAGTCACCTTCTGAGCTCAGCAGTGATGGGAACACCTGTTCCTGCAGCATGTCAAGATATATGTCCAAATTTAGGTTAACATGGGTGAAGAAAGACCCGATGAGACGAGTGTTCCATATGCCACACCACATCATCACTTTTTCCCCACCAAGTACCCTCGAGGCATCTGTCCATGTTGGGTTTGTGTCTGACCAATAACGATGATTCTGTTTATTTACCTCACCGTTCATATGGAACAGAGCCTCATCACTAAACAACACACTAAGAGGAAACATAGGATCCTCGTTACACATCGTCATAGCTAATTCTGCAAATTGCATTCTCCTATCTGGCTCATCCTCCGTTAGGTATTGCTGTAGTTGGAGTTTGTATGGATGCCACTTGTTTGTGTGCAACACACGGAGTATCGATCTCTGACTTACATGTGAAATTGCAGCTAAACGTCTGGTACTGCGTTTCGGGCTTTTCACCAAGGATGCTACAACTGCCGTTGCTGTTTCCTGATCCGTTGCAGTCCTCGGGCGTCCACTGCGTTGTTTGTCGTGTACAGATCCAGAAACTTTAAATTTCTGCAAAATACGCGACACTGTGGTATGTGCAATGTTGTGTCTCTCTGGATGCCGGGCATTGAAGTCATCAGCGATTGTTCTGAAACTGGGTTCCCCACTGATGAGAACAGTTTCAATCGTTTCTTGGCGGGTAAGAGCCATGTTACATTAGCTGAAAAGACAAATTAAAACCCATTACATGATGCAATATGCAATGTTTACTATTTGTAAAACAGCAAGAAAAGTATCAATTTTAGAAGTTTAGCATCGTGATAAAACAGACAGTTACTCAAGTTTCATAGTACTTAAGTTGGGCGTAAAATTGTCTACTTGATTGTGAAGCTGCTTATGGAAATAATCCACTAAAATGTTAATGTTATTCTTTTCTTCAGAGGCTTAACGATAGCAAACGAAAAATCATTAATAATGTACAGCATACATTATAAAATATACAATATTCATTTCCATTAATGTCATCATTATTAGTGTTCAACTGATAGTAGCTGCTTGTTCAATGCAAGTCTTCATATCGGAATTTTTTATAACTCCCGTCATAGCTTATGGTTTTCTTTCTTTAAATATGTTCAAGAAAGGCATTTATCTTTTGTCCTTCATCTATCTACTTCAATACACAAACTATGTTCTAACCAAATTAATTTCTTCTGAATTATTACCTTCATAATTACACTGCAATTACGTTATATCTTCGGTGTTTTCTATTCTATTCTTTCAAAGATACATGCTTCCACGTTTTCCAACTTTCTTTGCTCACTTCTTCGTGAAGTTGTATATTATCTCTCCACGCTACACCCCTACTTCCTTACGATATCATTTTCCTCCTACTTCCTTAGTATATTATATTTTCACTACATTCTTACTAATATTAAATTATTATTTCTCATTTTCTAAAGAAATACAATTCGGTAACGAGAGTTAAAACTGTAGTTTCCATTTGTGTTTGATGAGGTAGAAAATATTGAGGGAAAATATATCTGCTAACATTTACCATTTTGTATTGATACTAACATAATATATATGTAACTCTCCTGTTGATAATATAAGTTCGTCACTTCGGTACGGTACTGTTAAAAAATTGTACACGTTGCTAGGAGATCTCAACAAATCTCCACAGTAGTTTTACTATGTCACGTTGTTTCATTGAAATAAAGGCAAATCGCGAAAACGTACGAGAAGGATAGACTGCTGAGGTGGATATATTCAGTTATCAGTTCTACACAAGCGTAGAGTGAGTAAACAGTTCCTTATCATAGCCGTGAATGCCATTCTGATCAAGTAATTTGCTGCCGCCATATTGACTACTTCTCATTTTTAAAGAAATTAAATATTTTCAGTGAACGAGAATTCCGATCCCTAGTTGAAAAATACAAAAGTTATTAAAATGTAACTCATGGGATCAACTTAGTTTATATCTTCGGGGTCCAGATAATGCACTTATACCCTTTAATATTGTTTGGATCTGGTCACTTATTTGACTGTAAAATAAGTCGAGTCTGTAAGGCTTCTAACTAATCAACTCATGTTCAAATCTAGTTCGTGCTTCTCTTATTTATTTTCTATTTCTTGAACCCAGTATTTCTGAAAATTAATGTTTCTTATTACCCAAGTTACCTGGAATGCCCAGGCAACTATAGTTGCCCAGCTTTTTACAGGAATACTTCGCAAAGTTGTATTTAGTGTTTAATAAGATAGAAGCTGTCTACTTTAATTAAATTCATCAGTCAAGCGGATGTTTATAGTTTCGTGTGTCTCATAATAAGTAACTATACGATTAATACATAAGTGGGGAACATTTACTGTTTAGTTCAACTCTGCTAAAACACATTGTCATAACAAGCGCTGAAATTCGAGTAATCTGTATATAGAATTACAAATGTTAATCTAGTTTTTTATGGAATGGGGAATGTTTACGTAGAAAGTAAAAAATGTATGCTTAAGTTGAATGAACATAAGATTTACGTTTCATTATTCCAGCCTATCTAGCTATATATCAGCGCAAATATATTAAAAAACATTCATATCCCTCCCCTCGTAAACAGCCAACCCTAATAGGCTATTGGAGGATCTAGCAAACTTGCTCAAATTAGCGTTGCGTCATGAAATACACTTTGAGAATCTCTCTCAAAGTCTCTCTCTCTCTGGTCCGACACTTCGCCACTCCGACACTTTAATCCAAGTCCTGGTGCCAATTGTGTCGGCCTATAGAGATTCTACTTTTACAGACTTATTATGCCAAACACCTAACAGCAAAAAACAAACCCCGTGACGCTCACTCGCATTAAAAATGAATTTGAAAAACTTCTAAGATAAACTGCGAGGAAATATGAATTATACATCATGCACTGCTAATCCTAATTCTTCTATAGATAATAATAGGCCTTAATCTTGTGGTGTATGTTAGAATTTGTTAGTGTTCAACTTGTTACATTCCTAGCAAATCAAAAGTTCCGTACCTGATGGGTTTTGTTTCTATATTAATTATGCATTTTCCACGTTTCTTATTCTTCAAATAATGTATTTCTTAATAATTGTAAAAATGATTTTACAGGTATATGAGAACTTCAGGGGAAAAAGACGATAACAAACAAAATTGTGAAACATGAATTTGACAAGAGTTGCAGCAAACTTAGACATATTAATCCATAAACACTAGAATAAATCAAACTTTCAAGTGCAAATATCTCGAGAAAAACTTAATACGTAGAATGCCATTATTTTTTCTTCAGAACTATTAATAAGATTCGTTGAATTATAAAACGCAAAGAATTATTTTTAAGTGGGATTGCTAATAATTGAAATGATGATTTAATTGATAGTGTTAAAAGAATGTGGAAATGCCGATCCTCTTTCTATAGAAACATAATTATCACCATCCTAGTTTACAGAATCAATTAAAATACTTACTTCGTCCACCTATTTGTAAAGAAAAGAAGAAGAAAATACACAGTAAACACAATCCCGGAAGAAAGAATAAACTCTTATTAGACACAAAGTTATAATTCAGTTAGAGAAGTGAGAATTTAAACTATAAATTGGAACATTAATACTAATGTATAGATTCTTATTATTAATTTAGCACGAAACAGACAGACATATGTCGAGAGAGAGGGCTATGACAAGCAAACATACTGATGGGGCAGAAAAAAAGTTCTATTCTTTTTCCTCCATCATGGTTAGAATGTCCAAATATGTGCACATGTAAAATATGTGCAATTATTTTGGGAGATATTGATGATATAATAGTCAGATTCTTGTTTCTGAAGAGTAAAGGAGAAGACTAGCAATACCCATATATATTTACAAAATTCTGAAAGAAATTGAAAGCAAAAACATAGCAGTGGGTACAGGGTGGAAGGTTTATCTGCTGGAGGATATGTTCTTCACAGCCGCCATCATGAAGTCCGCCATATTGAATCTAGATTGATTTTCTCAAATGGGAAGGGGAGCGTGTACTATATCATTCTAGGCTAGAATTTCAGGGACAACACGTTTCTGAAGCCAGTTTTGCCGTAAATATATTATTGTGAGAGATAATAAAGTGTGATATTAGTATGGGAATAAACTTTGTATGCCCACCAAAATTGCCAATAAATTGAGCAGATGCTGTAGGACGCCAAATTGTAACTTCTATAATTTATATCTACTAAACAAATAACAGTGATGTAAAATGTTTTTATATTTGTATTTCTGGGAACAAGCTGACCTAGAGGGATATCTCATATGACCCTCTTGCTATTTAAAAATCTTGGGCCGAACCCAAGATGGCGGCTTTCAAGATGGCGACCATGATTCTCATACCTCTACGAGATGTAGCACTTCACCTATTGTCATTATCCAAAGTATGGACCATATTCCCGAAGCGTTTTTATCACAACAAATGTCTTCATACCTATTCCTTACAATGTACAAATAGACACAAATTGATAGTTTAAAAAGTTCCTATTCGAAGTGCATTTCATTACAGGTCCATGTAGTGAGAAAAAATATTTCATGTAAATATCGGCTGAACAGTTGGGAATGTTCCCCGTAAGTGATTATCATCCTATCCAATGGCCAGAATTTTGTTTACATCTACCCGGAAATACATAATCAAGTTATAGCTCACCTACTATTTTGAAAATACAAAAATAGAGGGTGTAGATCACCTGTGAGACGATGGACGGCCCACAAGTCTCACAAGTACACTACCGCTCAATAAAGTGAGGATCTTACGAAACGTCCTCAGCCAAAGTTGCCTAAAATCTTAAAATAAATTCAAATTAATTTCGAAAGCGCTTACACTCAACCTGTGTTGCCATGTTGACTGATACTACTTTGGGTTACCTAAACATGATATGAGTAAGTTGATGATCTCAAGAATAAAATGAATAAGTTCTGAATTTTGTTTCGTGTTCTTAGCTTGAACCTGAAATGTATTGTTAGTTTTTCAGAAGTAGTATGACTATAACAATTTGATTAATAAAATAAAGGTTATAATGTACAAGTACGAAATTTACGTATTCTATATTTTTAGATATAATTCCAGCATTTTAAAGAATCAATTTAAAGCACACCTGAAGAATGCATGAAGGATTTTCCCTGTGTTCATAGCATTTTATATCACCTCAGTTTTATCGGGAAACGTTTTTTTTTTAGTAATGAGGGATTTTCGGAAATCTGTTGGTCTTGTGTTAATAAATAATATCGATAAAATATTTATACACTGTTATAAATATTTATACACTGTTATATTTCTTTGTATTTTACCTATTTAATTATCTTGCTCTACTTTATCGCAGCAGAACCACTCAATTGTACGACCTATTGACAGTCATTGGTTCATAGTCATTCCCTTTAATCACTGGTTCATAGAGTCATGTTATTGTATTACTTTTCAAAAGCTGAACATCAAGGAAGATCACGAATATATAAAATACTATATTTGTTCTCATAATTCTGTCTGCTGCAACTACAAATTGACTTCAAGTTTTATCCGCTCCCGAAGATTTTTCATATAAAATAACACGTTTTGTAAATAGCGCTTTTTTAAGTTTTTTCTTTTTTTTTAAGTAAAGATGTAAAAATTTGGAGGTACAAAGTTTTTACAGTTCGAACACGAATAGCAATCGCTTTTTTGCTTACTTTTCTCTTTCAGTATTTATGCACCAAATATTGAGAAACCGAGCCGCCGTAGCTCGGTTGTAGAGCGTTGGCGCAGCATTAGGAAGGTCATGTGTTCGATTCCAGCAGTCAACCATCCTGACTGAGGTTTTATCAGGGTTTTCCCTCAGTCACACCAGGCAAATGCAAATGATGCCCTCAAAATAGGTCCTGGCCGACACTTTCCCGAATCCTTTCCACTCTCCTATCCTGGCCTGAGCCTTAGGTGCCTAAAGGCCAAAAATAAAATTAAAAATGTAATTGTAAATGGAAAACACTGCAATCCGTGTTGTCATCTACTATCTGCTAAAAAGAACACTGAAGCAGATCCATGACGACACAGTTCGAACATTAGGGATAAACGTTCCTTCACATTGAACATTCAAGAATTGAGCAGCTTGAACTTTGACGTGACAGAGAGCCCTTCGAAAATTGTGATGTCAGATAGACTAGTAAGCACAAAATATATTGCGAGTAATTTAGGCATTCCCCAGAAAGAGTCTATCATATCGCACGCACACACTGTATCATCGTGATGGGTGCCAGAAGTTTTGAGTGCATGTGACAAACACAAAGGATGAAAACGACAAGTTAGAATTTGGCTCTTCTTGAAAGGGATCCAGTCATTTCTAGGGCATGATTCGTAAGTGTTGAAGAAATTTGGGTAAACCACTTTTAATCCGAATAAGAATAGTATTCAAAACAGTGGCAATGCAAATGTCAAGAGAAAACGTCATGGAAGAATAAATGTGAAGATCAGGGTGAGTGTTATTCCATAAAGACAATGCTGTAACTTACCTATGAGTAGTCGGAACGATTGCTCTTTATTAATGAGTCTTCAAAATAGTGTAACACCCACTCTACATATTTAGCTTCCTCTAATTACTTTATCTTTTCCAAATATCTCATTCGTATCCATTATGCTTCGGATGATGATGTCTTTGAAGAATTTATTGACAAGCAAGATTCAAACATATCTGGAAGGGAACAGGGCACTGCAACATCGCTGGAAAAGTGTGTTGACGTAAAAGATTCGCATGTTGAAACGTAACAGTTAACCTAAATTTGTAAGTGCAGCCTTTCATTTGAATTTGATTTTCAGGCCTTTAGGCAACTATGGCTCAAGCCGAGCGGCCTTTCATAGTTAGACCGCGAACTTTGCAAATTCCCCTTGTGTATCATCTTTACACTGATTTATCTTGTATCGATTTGCAACGTATTCATTTAACGTTAACTAGTAGTTCCTTACAAATGCAACAAAACGAGCTTTGAATATTGAACGTAGCTACAAGAAGGTACGAACTACGGGGAATTCGAATATCCTTTCTCCAATTATGTTTCTTAGTTGCGAGAAAACATGTAGAAAACTTATATATACTAGTTTATATATGTTGTCAAAATCTTAAATAGCTTTAGAAATTGATTCTGATGTTGACGACATGTCACTTTATTGCTGCTATGTAAACAGAGGCGGTCCTAGGTCGGGGCCGGGGGGACCTGCCCCCCTCCAGTTTATTTGCAGTGAAGACTAATATCCTCAATTGTCTTGAAATATTTTGTATAATTAATAATTATTTTGCAAGAAGTTTAATGTTATCGATTCTTGAACATGACATGAAGTGTACCATGATAAGCTTCTTCTATAAACATGGGATAGGGGAAGGAGTCACAATGTATGTTAGAAACTGCATTTTGTCGAGTTTTAAACGATTTTTTATTTTCTTAGAACAAGTTTCAAGTAGTTATTTTATTGTTTTTTGGTTATGTAACACAGGTTTTTTTAAATCTTTTAGAAGTCTTCACGATCAACAACGTTGTAACAAAGGGAAGACCAAATCATGTAAAAATTTAATTTATTGCTTATATGCAATGCGGTGTTATTTCGAAATTATACCCCCAGTAGCTTATACCGAAAACGACATAACGCTAATCGTTGTCCGACTTTCTTCTTACTATAAAAATAATATAGGAAATTCCAGTCCGACCTACAAATAAAAAGTAGAAATCTTTGTTGCTGTTTTTTTTTTAAATTATCTTATTTATGTCTAAATTGGTGTTGAATTATACTGTATATCCAGTGTGATATTTATTGATTTTTGAGTGTGTGTGTGTGTAGAGGGAGGGACTCTTAATGCCGTTTTATGTAGTGTAAAATGCAATCAAGTCATTTTATCCAGTGTAAATTTCGCAGTTCACTATAAGTTTCTCTCTGTAAATTCCATAAATTCCATAAATTCCATGCACTGATGAAAAATGTTAAAATGTTCACTATTTGCTTCAACTAATTATTGTTTTCTTACATTGAAAAAAGTTTTAAACGTACATATTTCCTTCATAGATATACCTAAAGAGAATTAATATGCAATTTAAAAAAAATGACTGAAAATGACTAATGTGTATCACACGCACCCACTAGGGCTGTCAACATTATCCGGATAATTATTCATCCGGATATTGTTCGAATAATTATCCGGATAATTTAATTATTCGAATCCGAATATTCGGATATCCGAATAATCGGATATCCGAACAATGGAGAAACGGATATCCGATTAATCGATTATCCGAAAAACGAACAAACGGAT